>JAPZEB010000012.1:16372105-16384890 GCA_029783705.1 Chaetodon striatus
GAAGTCAAGTCAATAGAGTTTTATTCATGTAGCTCAGAATCACAAATTTGCCTCCAATGGCTTCACAGTCTGCACAACAGACGTAACTGTATATCCTTAGACCAACACGATTTGCGTATGGAAAAGCTAAAAAAAAAAACGGACATGGAACAAAAACAGAGAAAAACCTCAGGAAGACTAACAGAGGTGGGACCCCTCTTCAAGGACAGACATGCACGCAGTTGATGTATATAAAGAGCAGACAGAAATGGCAGCAGTGAAATGGCAAACACATGAGGAGTGCTCCACTGGGGTCACTAGATCTTGTGCAGTATTTTTTTTTTTTCACACACAGCTCACTTTATGAATGGCTGACAAATGCAGAGCACTTCTGTAACGCTCTGTTCCTCTGCCTCTGAGCTGTACTAGCTGTGCGGACCAGATGAGATATTTTCCACCTTTAGGAGCAGCAGCTCGTCCTGCATCCGCCTCAGACCTCATCAAGTCTCAATCCCAAAGACAATTAGGACAATCCAATAAGCTTTGCTGTAATGCCGACCTTATGCCAAGCCCTGCAGCTCTCTTTGTGTGTCCCTACTGTCATGGCTCAGTTCAGCTACACAAACAAAGTGGACACAGTGGAGACAGAATAAATTGATAAATTAAGCTAAGATTTAGCGAGGGGAAATGGGAGCTTGTGCTGTATCTGTGCGGAGTGGGGATGGAGTTTCAGGGATATTCTGGGCAGACACCAATAATTTTCCCCCAGCTGTTACAGAGTGACCACAGGGCTTTATATAAATCAAGAGACTGTCGTACAATTTATGCAGTGAGAGTTGAATAGAGAGCTCGAGGCATCCCTGTGAACATCCGCACCAAACTACAGGGATCAGATTACTAAAACTAGTATTCTCTCACTTCCAACTAAGGCTGTTACCCGAGCGAGCCGTGCCAGTTGGTGTGCCCTTGAGTGAGACAGCGCCCCACTAAGCACATGTCGATCTGGGGATTACATTCAGGGGTTTAGGAGGGGAAAAGAGGCCGTAATCTGAAACTGTTGTGTCTTGTTGCTGTGCACTTTTCTTAATGCCATGCTATCATGCAGCATGCGTTGGTATTGTATGACTGTTGCCCGAGGAAGTTCAGCTGGGGAAACTATTTTCGTCTCACCAGATGAGTGCTGCCCCATGTTTATTTCTTGATAATTTCATTTGAGTTTTTTTAGCGCCACAACAGATGCTTGAGGTTTCGGTTTAGCCTGCTGTTAGAAGACTTGTCAACATGTAGTTATTAGAGGACTAGATCCACATTTTCGGAAATAGACTTATTCGCTTTCTTGCTGATAGTCATGTGAGAAAATTGATACCACTCTCAAGTCGGTCTGTGCGTTAAATATGAAGCTACAGCTGGCGGGCGGCTAACTTAGCTTAGCATGCAGACTGAAAATAAGGGCACACAGCTAGTCTGGCACTGTGCATAGGTAACAGGGTCTGCGTACCAGCACCTCCAAAGCTCCCTAAGTGACATGTTGCATCATGTGTAGGTGGTCCCGTTCAGGCCCCCTGTCTCCCTTCATTTTCAGTTTCCTTTTGCAGCTTTATATTTAGCTACTGCACAGACAAGGGTGATATCAATCTTCTGACAATTGGTAGGGAAAGACACGGCAGCCAGATTGATTGAAGATCCCCCACACTGAGTTTTCTTCTTCTACTCATCTGTCCCTGATGGCAATTGAAACTTCATTCTACCAAAGAATTATTCTCTATTAAAGGCGTTTAGGCACATTGTCTGCAGAGACATGTCGTTGTTAAAGTTTTTAAGGAGGCTTTTTCACTCTTTACTGTACCAGGGCATGGTGCGTCCATTCCTGCCCAAGTATAATTGAAAATGTGGTTTCGAGTATGATTAATCTGTACTCAGGTATGGTTTGCATAACCAACTATACCGAAACACTGAAGTTGACTGATATTAAATGTGAATAGCAGTCAGACTCCTAAAAGGTGCACAAGGATTTTTATAGTGGCCAGACGGTGAAATTAGATTGTGTGTAAGAAATATGTAAATCAGTGGATACTTTTCTTTTTAGCTCCACAACCCCCGCAAAATGACTTGTTTCTCTATCCAAAATTGATCCATTCCATCCAATAACATTTCAAAAGTTAAGACGAGTTGCATGAATATATCTTTTTATTCCCATTCAAGTTGGCAGAACGCTGAACCGAAAGTTAGCTGCTTGGCTCTTGAAAGTCTTTTGTCCTCCTGATCTATATGCCCAACAATGTGGAAGATCTGGGTAATTTTACACAAAGGGAGTCAAACTTTTTTGACTTCATGCACCACTGACCAAGTCTTATAGGAATGAACGGGCCCTGCCTCAAACCCTGTATCCAGTTCTCTGTATACATCCATGGTAGCAATCAGCAAGTAGAGTTGCAAAGGTGTCTCTCAGCGCTGCCAGTCTCCACCAAATCTTGTGTCTGCATGCAGCACAGTCATGGGTGA
The DNA here is from genome assembly GCA_029783705.1 of Chaetodon striatus. Lineage (NCBI taxonomy): Eukaryota > Metazoa > Chordata > Actinopteri > Chaetodontiformes > Chaetodontidae > Chaetodon > Chaetodon striatus. Next base: position 16,374,587 of record JAPZEB010000012.1, read on the forward strand.
TACAGTAGGAAGGCAGGCACGAGGATCATTCTTGACACTATCAACAAAATATAAACCATATTAGGCATAATGTGAAGGTCGACCCAATTGTACTGGCCTGGGATCTTAGGATTGACACGCTTTTCTACAGTGTAGCAACAACATAAACAAATGTCACGAAGATGATGATGCAAGTGTTCTTGGGTACAGAACAACATTAATTAGGTGAGGGCAATCGTACTCAAGCACGATATGAAGCAATCGTACTTACTATGAAAACATTTTTCAACATATCCTCATACAATGGTTCATATAATATCTTACAAATCAGCTCACCATAAATGACGTTACCTACTTAACCTAAAGGTACGTAGGTTAGGTTTTAGGAAAAGAAATATGGTGACAATGTACATTAAAATAACTTAGTGTGTACTTAGTTTCACATGGTCATGAACACTGGTCTCCTGGGGGAAAGTCCTGCATTTGTTTGACCCATCCAGCTTCCCAACCTGCCTCCTCATGCAGACTTTTGCTCTTTGTATTACTTCCTTCTTTAGTCCCTTCAGCTTATTGGTCACATGATTGCAGACTACCCAATTATGTGGGAGACATACGAATTACTGACTCATGCTTATATTGGTTATACAGGAATTCTGGTGCGATACCTTTCACCGGTAAATGCATGAACAGAGCATGAGAACAGCCTGCATTTTATTAAGTTGTAAGCACCCAAAGTGAAAGTCAGTTTTTATTGCAATGACTAATATCTTGAAACTTGGGAAAGTGAAACCAAAACCATCTGTATGGCTAGATACTTTCAAATTTTTGTGAGAAATTACATTTTTTTATTTGGGTGAACTAACCCTTTAATCAGCATTCTCTGTGGTGTATTAATTCACTCGTAGGTAACCAAGTTCATGATGGCTCTGGTTAATCTAATCGTGCAGACCAACAAATGGCAGCCCTGGTTTGGTCCCAGATTTACTGCATCAGAGGTTCAATAAACAAATATTGTTGATTAGCTCCATGTTCAAGTGAAATAACAGTTCAGTCCCCATCACGCTCCAGTTAGCACAATATTGACAAATTATTCTTCAAGCAGGTCAAACGCTCCGCTCTTAGAATAGACATTGATATGTTTGCGATGTGATGTGTTGTGTTTCTCTGCGATTATCTGCCATGCCAGCATGAAAATAGCTGGGGCTTATCCCGGTATTACCATGCTATTATACGGCACTAATTAAAAAATAAAGCATGTCTACTCTTGCCCAGCTGCTATTAGACCCTGTTTAGCCTACAGGTTTGCTTTGAAACGCTCCCTCATTACAGCGCCTCAAAGAAATATCATACAATAGCGAGTTGAAAAGGGCAATGCTTGAATGGAGTCTTAAAGGAGAGGCTGTACTTGGCCTTCAAGTATACATTCCTTCAGCTCAGTGCTTCCTCTGTGGTCCCGCTCCCCTGGCCCACCCCCCTCCCACTCAAGACTCAGTTCCCACAGGGGACTCGGCCAAAGCAAACTCCTCAGAGGAAGTCTCCCTCTCTTAGCAGTGAGCGAGGAGAGAGGAGCGAGAGGGAAGGAGGGAGAGGGATGTCCTATCATCTGGCTCAGTGGGACCTGCTAGGCAGTAGGACGTGCGAGGAGGGTGTTATGACTCCGTGGCCATGCTATGTCTATGATGTGGTGGTGAGTTAAGCCCATGCGGCTGCTCTCCTGTGAGGTCAGTGTCAGATTTAGCCAGCAGGTCCCTTGTGGTGTCTGGGAGTGTCTGTTTTCTGACTCTATTATGTCTAGCGCTCTTAGCCTTCCTGGAGCTGCAAACCTCAGGGTAGAAATAGTACCAGACAGGCAGACATCCTTTTGTCGGGAAAACAACAGTCATGTCAGTAATTACAGAGTCTGATTACACCAGGGCAGCAGTTCTTAGAAAACCACCGGCCTTGAGTCAGGCAGGCAGGTGAGGGGTCGAGTCACCGTTGCAGAGCAGGATGCAGTCAGCAGGAGGTCTGAGTGTGAAGAATTAACATGTAGTAGCAAAACCAAACAGTGTGTGTGTGTGTGTTTGTGTGTGTGTGTGTGTGTGTGTGTGTCTGTCTGTCTGTCTGTCTGTGTGTGTGTGTGTGTGTAATATAGTTACTGGTTAGACAGGTAGAGACATTTGTGAGTCAGGGAGATGTGAGGGGAGTGTCGAGACAAACCAGTCATGTTCTCCTCATGAAGCAAAAACCAGTATGAAGTACCAGTATGAATAGTCATGAGACTTTTATTTTACTTCTGGATTAAGTAGTACTATTTTACTTTAACTCCCCTTACGTAGCAGTTATAAACATTTAATAAATAGTTTATAATATTATGTGTATATTATTACAACTTTACAACCAAGATTCACTTATAGGTGACCACAGAAGGCGTTATAGTTGTTTTAAGTACATTTATAAACAGTTATATCTGCTTATAACTAAACTATAGTATGTTATAAACTACTTATTAAATTTAAATGCACTGCTTATAAATGCTAAATAGGTAGGTTAAAGTGTTACCCTGGATAATGATGAAGCCACTGTGACATCACCCATTGGTTTGTACAGTTGTCAAGAAGGGGGAAATTAGCTCTGGAGACCAAAACTGTTTTTTGTACCAGGCTTTAAACGTGTTTATTTCAGCTGTAAAGATCGGGATTTTAACATGGGGGTCAATGGGGAAAGACTTACATCTGGAGTCAGCCTCAAGTGGCCATTTGAGGAACTGCAGTTTTTGGCAGTTTTTTTGTGTTGGCTTCATTTTTTAACCTCAGGGAGTTGCAGTTTGGGCTACGCCTAAACTCTGGGGTTATGCCATGGTTACATTACCTAGCCAACATTGTTATCATGGTACCAACTTGTCAACAGTCAGCGTCCAGCTGTCACTCAAAGCGGCCATGCCCAGCAAGTCTGTACTTTTTTTGTTTTGAGTAGAGTCAAGTTATATGAACTTACTCAAACACATTTAAAAGCACCAAATGTTGCTCAAAGTGCTGTACAGAGAGAAGACAAATAAACAATCAGATCAAAAATAACAGTGACAAACAATAATTATGGATAGAAGTACAAATGTCCAATAAGCATATTTCACAGAGAACTAATGAATAAGAAAACAGGCTATCAAAAAGCTAATGAAAAGAGATGGGTCTTCAGGCAGGGTTTTAAGATATCAATAAAGGAGAAAGATAGTAATAATAATGGTGGTGCAAAGTGTTCTTATCCATTAAGGGCAGTGATTGGTCAGCACATCTGAAGGATCTGGAGGTAGCCATTTTAGTCCATAAAATGCCAGAAAATGGTGAAAAACGCTGATCACAATTTCCCAGATCCTGAGGCAATGTCTTAAAACTGCTTGTAGGGTAACTTACAGTGATATAAATCAGAGCACAACAACAAATCCTCGCATTGTCAAAGCCTAAACCAGAGAAAATATATTCTTTTTGCTTGAAAAATGGCCTCAATGATTCATTTAAATGTTCATTAAAGCTCTTGTAGATTTGTAGACTTTGTCGCCGACTTATCGATTCATTTTTGTTTCAGCACTGCAGTCAGTTTTGGCATCTGTAGCTCAGGTACACAGTGCCAGACCTGACTAACACTCCCACCCTTGAGCACACTGTACCAGACACACACACTCCTACAAACACACTCATATCCTCCCACACACACACACACACACACACACATACACCACGCCCGCAACCTCCCACCTCCCCACGCGTCCTGACACCCACTGATGTAGCTGCGTGCGCACACACACATACACTCACGCAGCGGCTGGCTTGGTGTAGAAAAGCTGTGAGACGTGATTCATTACCAGCCGGGCTTCTCGCTTAATGCTAAATGAGGTTTGTCATTAATTTCCATCTTGAGGTGATTACAGCCGAGCAGCGATTAAGGTTTCACAACTACACGCAACCCCGCAGGAGTGTTCTCCATTGAGGATTTTGAATGTAGACAGAGTAATCATTTGTCTTGAATCGCACAAGCAGACGAGGAGATGGGAGTGTTTGCCATTCCTGGAGGCAGAATGTCATAGTAGTGAGTAAGAGAGTAGCAGGCAGGTCTGTGCTGGCCTCTGCGCCTGCCTAGGTAAACATATCCTCTGTCTGACAAGTGCAGACCTGAGGGGTTGAGGAGGTTAGATATCTCAACACATGGTCCTGCAGCTTGCCACACGCACAGACATACAATATATACAATCAGTGGCTCCGGAGATTCAGTATTTTGTGGCACTTTACAAGGCAGATGCTTCCTCCCCGGGTTTTCTAGGCGCAGTTTCCCCTCAAACATTTAATGCCTTTGTAGCCCTCGCTGAACTCTCCCAGCACACTTCAACTCAATCGTCTGTCAGATCTGAGTGCAATTACTTTAATTCGTCTCCCTCTCTGTCTCCCTCTGTTTCTATATTGCAATATTTCTGTGGTTCGGGCAGTCGATCTGCTCCACCTGATGGCGCCTCTTCTGCCTGGCAGGGAGCAATGTAGCCCTACTGGCTGCCAGCCAGACCAGCTTGAGTGTCTGCTCAGCTCAAAGCCCTGCTCACACACACGCACACACACACACACACACACACACACACACACACACACACACAAACATGCAGACATGCCAAGCTCAGAGACCAAACGCTTACACAGACACATCTTCAATCCCCTTGTCTCTCTGTGACTTCTTTTCTGTTTTGTCTAATTGTCTTCCTCCCTGCGACCTGCTGCTCTTTTACTGTGAAGCTGTAAAAAGTCACTCCATGTTCTGACAAATCTGTCTCTTGCTCATGAATAATGCCATTCACAGTCATACAGTAGCATTTTTAGAAGTTGTGGGCTCCTGAAATATCCACTGCTCTCCATGATGTAATATCTGCACTTTATCTCTGCAAGGATCGCGATGATTAACCGTCTATTCTTTCCTCAGTCTCCCAGCCCGGTCCCAGCCAAGAGGTCCAAATTTGACAAATTACAATCTCCGTCAGCTGACAAAGACAGGAAACCCGACTGGCTACAATCGCTGTCAAAGTCTGCACACAAGGTTTGTTCACTGTTTGCGCATGTTGCTAGTGTGAAACTGGATTTGCTGTTAAGCTCAAAAGGTCAAAAGGGTGACGTAAAAGCCGTCATCCGTTTGAATCATCACATTATCACCTATGTATGACCTCTCATCATCCAGTGTGGTTAAATGAAGAGGGGCCTTTGAGTGTGTTTGTCACGGCTGATTCGATGTTCTAGTGGTAGTTTACTGAGTTTGTTGTTTTGTTGGTCGTTCCAGGATTTGAAACAGGTCCAACTGAAACAGAGGCCCTCTGCTTTCCGCCCCTGGTCTCCTAAAGCAGCAGAAAAAGAGAAACCGGCTACTCAGAATGAGGTGGAGAGGTGAGTCATCTGATGAAAGCTGTGATAGTTCCAGTTTTAAAGAGACAATAGTTGTTAAATCGAGCCTGTAACTACAGAAATTCTTTAAATGGACTTGTATTGCCTCCGCAGGTCCTACTCAAAGAGTCACGAGACTTTGGCGGCTCACAATCTGACACCAGCTCCCCTGGCCCCTCCGGTGCATCCCAGAGACAGCCACGCTCCTGGCAGGGGACCCGCAGCCATTTCCAGGCCGCCGCCAGAGCTGCACAATGGAGACGCACACCCCGCAGCAAAACTGGCCCCCTCCTGTACCGCCAACCAACCCGACGACATGGACACAGATGGAGAGATTGATGTGGACGACTGTGATGATCGTGAGTAGCACCCGTCATGTGGAGTTTGGGATAATCCAGAAAAACAGAAAACTTGAAAAACTACAAGGATCAGTTGATATAAGACAGATTTTACAGTTACAACTTGTATTACACAGTAAAGCCCCACTGGACATGAGCCACGACAGAGCTGGGTCAGGGTGAATCCTGTACAACTGCGCCACCTGGTGTTTAAAGGAAGAAGTGCGAGAAAATAAAAGTCTAGATTTTGCTGTTATATAGCCACAAAAACAAACAAAAACATGCTCTTCTTATAGTGTAGATTATTTCTTTGTGATGTTTTGCAACTAGAGCTGCAGAGAATAAGTTTTAGCTTCATGCTCAGTTCTCTTGCTGACACATGCAGCTGTGAGAAAAGTCTGTATGAAGTTATAATGAACTTGTGCCCCAGGAGGCACTTGCAGTGTCTAGAGGGTATGTGAAAAAATTGTAGTTTAACCAGTTTGAAAAAATAGAAATCACAGCAACTATATATGCACATATTGAGCCAGCTGTAACACCTGAACACCACATGCTGCAATAAAGACAGAGTGAAGACTAGTTATCAAGCACGCAGAGGTTGAGACTGTGAACACAACAGTATTCTTGCAATCGCTCTCTTAATAACGTTAAACCTCTCCCACCATCAGGTCCAGTGCCGGCTTCCTCCCTGGCTTCTCCTCCGTCAGCCTCCACCGGCGTGTCCCAGACTCTGACTCCTCAGAGCGTTCCTCGACATCAGGAAGGATCCGGCTGGCTGTCAGGAAACGTTTGCCCAGAGATGGACACCCTGAGACAGATGCTGTACGGAGGCACGGACACCAAAGAGGCCCGGGAAAAACTCCTGCAGGAGATTGTCAAGATGAGAGTGAAGCAGGAGGAGAAGCTGGCAGCTGCTGTGCAAGCTAAACGCAGCCTTCAACAGGTATCACAGCCTGTTCCTATATGTGACGGGGACGACAGCGAGCTCTGACTATTAGTGTTTTAAACCTGAAATGATTCTGACGTTTTTGCTTTTTTTTCTTAAAAAACAGGAATTGGAGTTTGTGAGGGTGGCAAAGAAAGGCCGTCTTCGTGAGGCCATTGAAGCCAAGCGCAACCTGCGAAAGGAGATTGAACGCCTTCGCGTGGATTGGGAGAGGAAGATGAGGGACGCGGAGGAGTCCTGTGGGCGGCTGAAGAGAGAGTTGGAGAGGGAGAGACAGATGCGAGTTTGTGACAAAGGCTGCGAGGCTGAACGTCTCCGGGTCAAGTACTCCACTCAGGTGAGATGTCCGCGACTTGCCCGTAATCACCACCTTGTTTACTTGTGACTTTTCACCCTCCTGTCCCTCATTCAGTTTTCACTGACTGCTGTCTGTGTCTGGTTGTGTTGTGCAGATCGAAGAGTTGCATGTGCAGCTACAGCAGGCAGAAGCTGATCGTGAGCAGCTGAGACAGGAGCTTCAGCAGGAGAGAGAAGCTCGGCAGAGCCTGGAGAGCATCGTTAAAGACCTGCAAACCCAGCTGGCCCTGCAGGCCGACAGCTGCCCCCCCGGAGACCCCAAGGACGCAAACACAGACGCACACAGACAGACCACACAACACACCAACGGATCCTAAAGTTGCACATTCAGAACTGGAGAAAGAGACTCGATTGGAAAAAAAAAAGGAGCATGGTTCAGGACTTTGTTGCACCTCCTGTTAGGGAAAAGAAAACTCCGCAAAAGTTTTGTAGAGGAAAAATCTGTCATATATAATATGATACGATAAAAATCAATATTATTATGACAATATATGAATTTTATGAAATGAACTGGAAAGTAGCATGATGTCTGAGCATGTTTGTAGAGCGAGATATTAAGAAAGACTTCTTCAGTGATGACGACCACATCTCTCCAGTGACGTCAGAGTTAAACACCTGACGCTGTCCAAGGATTTTATTTTGGTATAAGCTATTCTAAGATGTGCAAATATAGCCACATAACACTACTTGAATATGAAGGGAAGAAACATGTTGAGTGGATGATGAAACTCTTTGGTGCCACAAAATATTGGTACACTCAAAGGTGTCATTGCAGACCACTGGAAACAACAGACACCAGTTTACCACTATTTACTTTTAATATCGGCTTGCTTTTTATAACTGTGTAGAGGATGTACTTTTTAAGAGATATTGCTTGCGCAGCACTGTTATTCCACAGGCAAGAAAAAAAAAAACATCCATATTCAAACATGTACGCATGTATACCAGCTTGTCTACCTTTTGTATTTTATAAAACCTGAAGTATTGGAGGTTACGTGGGCTGCCTTCAGGTCCACCACTGTTTTACGCTTAGATATTTTATGGAAGTGTTACTTTTTAATATTATGATGCAACTTTATTTGTTGTTTGAACATTGTTTTCCAGTAATGTTTTTGCAACCAAACCATGTGATAAATAGCAAATATTCTTGCCCACATTAGTGCAGATAAGTCTACAAATGCCCTCCTAAAAGAAAAAAAAAATACTTCAATAGCTGTCTGTTTTTGTTGAAATGCGGTACTTCTGATTTTCTATTGAGTATTGTAAAATAATTTATATTCTATAATAATTTGCTGCCTATCAACAGAAAGCATTCATTTTTAGTCACTGGTTTTAGGGCTCTTAAATCAACAAATGCTGTTTATATGAACAACATTTCTACATATATACAAAATATGGATATATTTTTTTACTTTAAGAAAAAGGAATTGCACTTTTTAAAGAAAAGAACCTTGCATTGTGCATTGTACTCCCTGTTACATTTTTCAAAACACGAGTTACCATGAACTCTGAATTTAAACACACTTTCCCTCAGTATCCTCTGATGTAAATACAATGATATTGTAAATAAGATATTTGTCGGTATGTTTGCTTGCTCCAGGCTTAAATTGATTATGAATATTATTTTTTGCTCTTACTTGAAACCAAAAAGAGACTATATTTGGATTTGCAAATCTGCAATTTCATTGATGTATCCCTGAGTATCATTGCAATCACAGGGCATTGAGAAGAATGGATGGACCTGTTGGAGAATGAAACCATCAGTGGTCGTGAGCCTATCAGTAGTTTCTATAGGTCGGGACATGCCAACAGAATATTATAATTTCTCCCTTGATTTTGTTTATTTGAGAAGATCTTTATTATTTGATGAATTATAGAGTATATATTACACCACAGACCAAAAACTGAAACATGGATTTGAAATCTCTGCACCTCCCTCGTCAGATAGAGTAGAAGCCACACCTTCTATTGGTTTCATCCTTAGGTGCTCTCGTATATTTTAGACAAGAAACACTTTTATGTCTTATCATTACTTATGATACCCTCGCTCAGTATTTGTTGGGTACAGTGTAATAGCAATATCCATTTTGTTAGCTGATGCTGTTGTAGTTTTGGTTTGGAAGTGGGGTTTCACTTGCCTCTTGTTGTTTTCTTTTCCTTCGGAAAACTTGTATAATACCCATTAAAATCTAAATCAGTCCTACAGCGTTTTTTTCTTTAATGTTACCACAATGGAAACAGTGTTTGTGCATGTGTGTGTGGGTTAGTCTTTTTATTTGTATTTCTACAGAGGGAAATGTCAGCTAATGGGTCCACCACTTTGGTCCAGATGAAAATGGCAAGATGGATTGTCATATAATTTGTTACAGACATTCATGGTTCCCAGACAGTGGGCCTTGTACAGCAACATTCTCTTAAAGTTCTGATATTTTTCTTAATTTTATGCTAAGAGAAAATATAAGATCCCACTTGATCATAAGTCATGTATTAGCATAGGTTATTCTATACATACAGTGTGGGCTGGTAATGTGACGTGTGCAAAGACTCTGGCACATGCCCAAGATTGGAGAGATGCCACTGAAAACAGGATGTAGAAGAAGAAGAAATTCAGCAGTAGTGAAAGTGACATACTTTTGAATAATCTCAAAAAAAAAAAAAGGTAATAGGATTTTTTTTATGATTGATTTTTTTTTTATGAGTGTCAGGACTGGTGTTACATGAATATGAAAAACCCAGCAATGACAAAACATTTGTCATGTCAGCAGCAGTGGTGGAGGAAGTATTCAGATCCTTCACTTAAGTGTAAGTACCAATGCCACACTGTAAAAATACATTGTGACTAGCAAAAGCATTGCGTTGAAAATGTGAAGTAAAAATATTTTAATAAGGAAGGGAAATGCATCAAAGCATTAAAAGTAAAAGTACTCACATAGAAAAGTTTAAATAAATATTAGAATTTGAAATAATGAACTAATGGTTTCAGCTGCACTTACGTATTTTCCCATGGATAAGGTGCAACATCTTAATTTGTGAAGTAAAAAGTAGCTTAACTTATCAAAAAATGAAATTAAATCAATACTAGTCAAAAAAGAACATGTCATGGATACAAAAAAGAAAAGAAAATTTGCTCAAATGTTTCTTGCATGAGGCCTGAAGAATTCTAATTATTTAGGTCGTGTAGGGTGTAGGTTTTGTTGTGAAAAAATGACGACATACGATACTATGACTTTTTTATTGAAAAAATGACGACATACTATACTATGACTTTTTTATGGAAAAAATGACGACATACTA
>JAPZEB010000012.1:16397025-16413068 GCA_029783705.1 Chaetodon striatus
ACATGTGTACAGTATAAAATACGTTTCTTTTGAGTGGATTCGAGAGAGATAGGCTGAGGTTTGATGTGCTGGTTGGAGCAGCGGAGGGGGGTAAAACGAGGGCCATTTGCCGGGGGATGAACAGCAACCAAATCTTGGTTGGGGTTGTATACAGTGGGATGAAGAGCAGGATAAAATGGGTTGATTGCATGGTCATGAACGGGTTAAACACAGCCATAGTGTGGCTGGAGTGTTTAGAAAGTCGGGGGGCGAGATTCAGGGACACATCTCGATGGGTTTCGTGCTTCGTCCCCCCAGGGGTTCAGATCCAGGACGTAATTGTGAGGTAATGGTGCCTGCCCTGAGCCTTCAAGCCAACCTGCTGAAAAGGGAGAGGGGATAGGTACAGAGTTTGGGGGGAGGGTGGTGAGAACTGAAAGAAGGTTAGACCAAGCGGCAATCTCGGGCTGAAAAATAAAGCCAACGCGTAGTGCTAAAACTGCAGTTCTTTGAATGGCCACATGGCAATAAATAGTTGCCTGTGTTATCTGATTATTATCACATTATCAAGCGGTAACCTCTGGGGCTGAAAAAACAAAGCCAATGAGGCAGTGCTAAAAACTGTAGTTCCTCTAATGGCCACTTGAGGCTGGCTCCAGAAGCTAGTCATTCCCTATGGACCCCCAGTCAAAATGTAAAAAGAGAAATAAACATATTCACAGCTTGGTAATGAAATATTTTGGTCTCCTTAGCTAATTTCAACATTCATGACAACTGTACAGAGGAGGTGAATTTTTATGCAACTCATCCATTTACTTTTTATCAAGGCTTTAATTTATGCCCTATTAACAACAGTCCGCTTTTAGTGACAGGCTGCTTGCCAAGAGTGTCTTCAGCGTCTCAGGCAGATCCACCCCTCGGTCCTCCTAAACGCCAGTCTCTCAGCCAAATATGATCACATCTGGTTCCAAAAAACAAGATGGCAATGGCCAAAATGCCGAACTCGAGTCTTTTTTTTTTACAGTGTATGGGTTGGATGCACCTGCAGAAGAGCAGAAGCGTAGTCTTGTTTCCAAACCTTACTTGTAATAACTTGATTCAGAACATGTTATGTTATTTATTTGCCTCCCTTTATAGCAATTTTGGTTGTTGGTGGCCGAGTCAGCCATTCCTGCATCAGATTCAAGAGTTTCACTGGAAACAATACATGCATACAATCCAGTGTTACTATTAATAATTTTATTTAATTGATGTGTTTATTTGGATTTTTAAAGAATCAAACAAAGAATGAGGAATAAAAATAAGCTAAGATATAATAAAACTGATAAAAACAGTAGAATAAACGTTGCAGCACAGCTACAGTGCAGTCCGAGATAGCAAGCCCTTCTCAAACAAGTTCACATCATGCCTGCGGTATCTGGCAACTGTCTCACACTGGCGCACCAAAGTGATGTATTTCACGTCAATTAGCCAAAGCTAAAGGTGGCAGGAAAGGGGGAGGGACCTTAATGTTGGAGCAGCAGGAGTATGGCAGAAACTATGGCGTAAGGTCCTCACAAGTGTCCAAGAAAAATTTCGTGAGCTAATGTTCCAGAAAAAAAGAAACTCAGCGTTCAGAGAAAGAATTAAAATCAAAAACGCTTTTGTATATGTCATAAGCACAGGTCCACAGTGTTTATGAAATTACTCCGACTAACAGAAGGCAGACAAAAGTCCTGCACTCCAGCTTTACTAAAAGGCATACATGGCAAACAGACGAGTTTAAAGGCCCAGTGTGAAGGATTTGAGAGTGTCTATTGGCAGAAATAGTATGTAATATTCACAACTATGTTTTCACTGGTTTATAATCACCTGAAAATAAGAAGTGTTGAGTTTTTGTTGCATTAGAACAAGCTGTTTATATCCACATGCAGAGCAGGTCCTCTCCCACAGAGTCCGCCATGGACAATCAAACACTGACTCTACACAGGGCTGTCTCATTTTCATGTTTTTGCTTTGGCCACCATTGTTCTCTTACATGCTTGGCACACAAGAGAAGTTTCAGTTCTGCAACCTCACCACTAGATGCCACTAAAACCTAAACACTGGACCTTTAAGCTGTGATATACAACATTATGAAAGAACACTTCCTGCTTTACAGTAAAAGCATTCAACTTGTGAAATGTACTTGTAAATCATTTGAACCAAAAATGACATTCCTGTTTTTGTTTTATTTGCAGATGCGAGGTCTGTCCAGAGAGTATCTAGCCGACATTGTGGCCAAGTTCGAGCCTTGTCCTCAGAACCTGCAGCGCATGGTGCTGGGTATCGATGGTATGAGGGAACTTGCTGATTACAATTTATTTAACAATGCATCAATAACATTGCATACGTCACTCTGATCAGACACAACGTCAACATACAAAAAAACCTTCTCTGAAACTTCCTTCCCTCAGGTTTTACCAACTTCATGAGGAGCCCTGCGGGTGATATCTTCAACCCCGAGCACAATCAGGTGAACCAGGACATGACGCAGCCTCTGAATAACTACTTCATTGCCACCTCACATAACACCTACCTGACAGGAGACCAGCTGCTCTCTCAGTCTCGAGTGGAAATGTACGCCTATGTTCTCCAGGCAGGCTGTCGCTGTGTGGAGGGTAAGAGCCGGAAAAACCAGAACTTCAGCTCTCTTCACTCTGATGTTATAACATTGCAGGTAAGGTGATTTACTCATCCTAACTCCTGGTCTTCCTCCCTCTGCAGTGGATTGCTGGGACGGGCCTGACGGGGAGCCTATCATTCATCACGGCTACACCTTAACATCAAAAATCCTTTTTAAAGACGTTATAGAGACAATTGACAAATATGCCTTCACAAAATCACCGTAAGTGCTTCTGGGTCCTGATGTGTTTTATGACAATATAAAGCATCATACCTGTTGCTCAGGTGTCATGACTTCACTCCCCTCACCCACAGGTACCCAGTGATCTTGTCCATAGAGAACCACTGCACCGTGCCTCAGCAGAAAAAGATGGCTCAGTATCTGAAAGAGGTGCTACAGGACAAACTGGACCTGTCCAATGTCAACGTGCATGAATGCAAGAGGCTGCCTTCCCCTGAGATCCTGAAAGGGAAAATTTTAGTAAAGGTAAAGTTGTTTTTAGCCACATGCTGCTCAAGGATACTCAAACAAAGCACAAACACACCACGGTCACACATAGACATGTAATATTTAATCAGAAATTCTTGTTTTCCAGGGAAAAAAGCTGCCAGCAAACCTTGATCCTGATGCAGAGGAGGGCGATGTGTCTGATGAGGATACTGGGGATGAGGAAGAGGAGGAAGATGACGATGATGATGATGAAAATTCACAGGTAGGTAGGTGGGTAGGCAGGCAGATAGATAGATAGATAGATAGATAGATAGATAGATAGATAGATAGATAGATAATTATGCATTATGTTTGATGACTGCAGGAGGGGAATATCGCTAATTCTGCCAATCAAACCAAGAAGAAGAGACGATTTGGCAGATCAATCATCAGGAGCTTCAAGCGAAAGGTCAGCCCTTTGTCTATTGATGTACTCTTTTTTCTAGCCAACAGAAAGATTGCCAATAATGCTCTTTTTAATTTTTTTCAGAGGAAAAAGAGACTCCGGATGAAAAATAAGGCGTCTCCTGATAGCAAGTCAGACCAAAGCAGCGGCAGCAGGGAGAGGACACAAATTGTTTATCATCCCAAGTAAGACTAGTCATTGAATGAAGTTGTTTTAGCAATCTAACACTCTTAGTATCAGCAGTTACAGGTATTTTCTAACAGTAATTATAATAAACCTTATTTATATAGAGCCTTTATATAGTGTGTGTAGCTCAAAGTGCTTTACAATAAGGATTAAAAGCAAGATAATAAAAATAGGCAAATTAAAACAAGGGCAAATACTGCGCGATAAAACCAAGCAATCACATATATAACAAACAAAAGATGCAGCAAATTTCAAGAACAGGTGTGCTAAGAAAATAAAATATGTGAGGGATAAAAACAAGGGAGACATATGAAGAATGACACATGTGAAAGATGAGACTGAAACAAAGGAAAAGTGACAGTTTTTTAAAGGCAATGCTGAATAAATATGTTTTTAAACAAAGGAGGGTCTGAGAGTCCATGAAGGATGACACAACTTTTAGGAATTGGTAATGTAGGCTGGTCATACACCTGTAAGAGCCTTGTAAATTAGTAAAAAAAAATCAATCCTAAAAGACACTGAGAGCCAGCTTAAACTGCAATGATATGCTCTCATTGTCTTGTTGTTGTCAGAAAAGCCCAGCAGTTCTGAATGAAGAAGGCATTAATTACAGTAGTCTAAGTTTTTTGGCATCTTGTTTGGATAGAAAGAGGTGTACCTTTGCAATATTTCTTAAATGAAATACAACTGTATGGGATTTAAAATGTAAATCTATCTCATAGATGTTTTCCAGGCTTGTGATTTAACCTGTGTGTGTATGTCTACAACTCTCCCTTCAGGAAGAGGAAAACAATGAGGTTGTCCCGAGCTCTGTCCGACCTAGTCAAGTACACAAAGTCTGTCCGTGTGCATGACATAGAAACACAAGGTAAAGGGACATCTTTGCATATTTGTATCACACGCATAATGTTACGTTTAATTGTATATTCACCTACAAGGCCAAGCCAATGGAGTTATAGATTGCAATTAGTTTATTACGTATAATGGATGATGAGGATTGAGGGAAGTAGGGATGAAGGGTTGAGTAATTGAAGGATGAGGGGATGTAGAGACAAGGAAAGAAGGAGGGCGGGGGAATAATGGGAGAAATTAGGGTCACAGACAGGTGAAGGGTGGAATCTGATGACGGGCCAGGGAAATTGATACACAGTGGGAGAGTCGTCTCTTCGCCTGCTCTACTGTGGATAGAGCCCCCTGGTGATTCCTGTATTCTGTGAATAGAGAAAGAAAAAGGAGAGATAACAGCAAAAAGACAAACAAAGAAAAGGGGTTTTGGGGATGAGGGATGTGAGAATGGAGTCAAAGGGGAGGGAAACAGATTAGGTGTGCTTAAATACTTTTGGTGTGGAAATGGATTACATTGAGGCTTTGTCTTTGTTCCCGAACTTAGTTATAAAACTTAATTTTAGGAATGGATGTCTGAGGCTGTTTTTTTCTGTCTGGTAGCCTTTGCAAACAGTTGGCAGGTATCATCCCTCAACGAGACTGTTATGAACCAGATCCTACAGCTGAAGCCAGCGGAGTTGGTCCGTTTCAATCAGCGCCAACTTATAAGGGTCTACCCATCCAACTACAGAGTGGACTCAAGCAACTTCAACCCACAGCCGTACTGGAACACAGGATGCCACATGGGTAAGACACTCACCGAGACTGCACTACTGGCTGCTTTAAAATTACAGCGAGGGGTATGTTTAGTGTTGCAGCAGCTTTTCATTTACGTGTTTATGTTTCATTTCAGTTGCGATGAATTATCAGACAGAGGGCCGCATGCTGGAACTGAACCGAGCCAAGTTCTCAAGCAATGGAAACTGTGGATATATTCTGAGGCCTAAGTGCTTGTGTAAATGTATGTGCATATGCAGATTGTGCAGAGTTTATAGCCACTGTCTGTGTCAGGGTAGTAAAAATATTTTGGTTCTTCTCAGCTGCCTTTAACCCCATGTTGGAGGATCCTCTACCAGGACACAGAAAGACTCAGTTGGTGCTGAAGATCATCAGCGGACAGCAGCTTCCCAAACCCAAAGACTCCATGTTTGGGGACAGAGGAGAGGTGACAGAGATAATCCATTACTGAGACACCTGCTAACCTTTAAAATGATCTTCCTCATCACTAAAATTAAATTATTGCTCACGTTTTTCTACTTCCAGATCATCGATCCCTTTGTTGAGGTTGAGATAATCGGTCTAAATAACGATTGTTCCAAGCAGCAGACCAGGGTGGTGGATGATAATGGTACGCCTCATCTCATAATCTCACGACAAACAGTCCACTTTCTAGTTTTTCTATTTGTGTAACTTCCTTTTCACTGTCATTCAGGTTTCAACCCAATGTGGGAGGAGACCCTTGTCTTTAACATCCAAATGCCTCAGATCGCCCTGGTGCGTTTCCAAGTGTGGGATCATGATCCTATTGGACGAGATTTTATAGGACAGAGGACTGTTGCCTTCAAAAGTATGATGCCAGGTAGGTTACGTGATATCAGTTATACACACTCCAGAGTTTGTACAAAGTCAGACATTTTGGGAAATACGCTTGTTGCAAAGAGTTAAAATGCGAAGACTGATACCACTCTCATGTGTGTCAAATCAATAAGGCTATAGACAGTTAGCTTAGCTTAGCATAAACATTGGAGAGAGGGGAAACAGCTTGCCTAGCTGCTGGACTCTCATCAACACTTGCGGAAGTTTCTGCAGTCAGGAAATTGAGAGGCTATGCCCCTACCTTTCCATGACTTCCATGGGACCTTTTCTCAGCATCACAAAACAATACAAAACTTATTATGTTAATTTAAAACAGAATTTTTGCAGGTCAAGAAAGTTTGTTTGTTGGAGGTTTGTCATAATACTATTTACTTTTGTGTGACATGGCTCAATGGTCTACATCTCACATCTTGTAAGATATATGTCACCAACAATGTTAGGGATTAACTAGGTACATTTAATGGAGTTACATAATTAAATGACAAAATAAATGTAATTATAATCAGTTACAGTTACTGAGAAAACATGTAATTAAATTACAATTACTAATTAAATTGTTGCTGATTACAAAGGGGTTTCATCTAAATATGTTTTTAGGTAAACAGCTTAACTGTAGGATAAAACATTCATTCTAGTTTTTTGCGTCTTTTCACCGTGCAGGAATGTCTACTTATGGCCTATTTTCGGACAAAGCAAAGGTGCTGGGATGAATTTGAGAGAAACATTTAACCACTTATGCATTTAAGACTTTTGAGTTTTATTGCACAGTTTAAAACATTTGTTAGAAATGTAAAAAAGTTGCGTTACTTTGATGAAGTAATTAAAATGTCACATAGATATTACCTCTCACAAAAGCATAACTTGTCATTTCTACACTTCGCTCATTATGTGGCGATAAACAAACGTACTCCCAAAATGTTCAACTATTGCTTTAACATGAAAGAAATTAGGTTAACATGTTTTTCTTTCTTTTTTTTAGGTTATCGTCATGTGTACCTGGAGGGGATGGCAGAGTCATCCATCTTTGTTCATGTTGCCATCAATGATGTAACAGGAAAGGTAAGCTTTTCTAAATAAACTCACAAATCTAATTTCAGCTTCATCTGACAGCACTATCTGAAAACATTTGGTGTCCTTTGTGAAACAGATCAAACCAGCAAATGCAGTGCAAGCAGCCAGAAAACACATAAAGAAAGCAGCCCAGAAGCATATGAAGGGTCCCCAAAGGCAGCCTTCTCTAGACTTCTCTGTCCAGTCCTCAGAAGACGGACGTGCTCTGTTTTTCCGCAAGGATCTGGATACCATTTCTCAGGACAGCAGGAATGGAGAAATGTTTCCTATGGTACAAGGCCCAGCAGCCAAGGCTGCCTTCCACAAAGGGGCCATGAGTGAGCAAGTGAGACGAGCTCACAGAGTTAAAATTCATGAACCACCGGAGATGAGGAGGGGGATCTTCAGCCGGATGTCCTCCACTGACTCCCACCATATGGGGGCTGCTCCCTATGCAAAAGCGGATAGCTTTGACCTTGACACTTCTCCCCAGTCTTCTTG
The DNA here is from genome assembly GCA_029783705.1 of Chaetodon striatus. Lineage (NCBI taxonomy): Eukaryota > Metazoa > Chordata > Actinopteri > Chaetodontiformes > Chaetodontidae > Chaetodon > Chaetodon striatus. Next base: position 16,404,762 of record JAPZEB010000012.1, read on the forward strand.
TCTCGATGGTCTTGTTCCTGACAGCCAAAATCCGATTCAAGAGGAGCTGGAGAGTGAACCTGATGAACCACCAGAGTCAAACTGTGCTGAGCAGGAGGCAGTTCAGACCTCTGAACCAAAGCAGCCTGAACAATCTGAGGAGCAACCAACAGAACCAGAGCCAGATGAGGCCATTGCCATTGAACCTGAGCCACCAACAGAAACTCAAATTCAGACTGATTCACTTCCTCAGCCCCGGCCTCGGCCCGTGCCACAGCATCTGCTCCAGCATGAAGCCATATCCTCCCCACTTATCCCTCCACCATCCCCCGCCAGGGTGAGACGGACCTTAGAGGCTCCAGCCACACCCCGACCGCCCACCCCAATGCGTACAAAGGTCCGCTCACGCAGTTGCCCTCGAAAACCGACTACCTCTCCTCAGACACCGATGGTGAACCGCAAGTCTGCTCTCCACTGGCGGACGCAGCGAACACAAAGCTACGGCAGCTACGGCGGCCAGGTGAGGCCCATCCCCAACGGCCTCTGCCTGTCTGACAGCACATCCAGCAGCAGCGACGGCAGCACAGACAGCCTGGAGTTTGTGGCCCCCTGTGTGCCAGTCGGGGAAGAGCAACGTGAGGGCACCCTGCAGAGGGAGATGAAGGCCCTCTTTGACCAGAGGATGAGCGAGATTCGCTGCAAATCGCCACTTTTTCTAAATGGTGAGTCATAGATGACGTGGGAGTCATATTCACAAAGGTTAAATCAAAAGAACCGCAGATACAAAAGTTAAGAGGTTGTATTAAACCATGGATTTTGTTATTACTGTTTTTTTCCTTTTAGATTAGAACACAGTTTAGATTTTACAGCTGACTCCAGAGACAACAACTTCCTTCAGAAGACAAAGAAAAACCACCAGAAGGAGGTGTGGGAGGAAGCCAACCCAATCAGCAGCAAAAATATTGGCATCATACGTTTCTGCAAACCACAGATATGTAGTTTGCTGAAACTACATTTGTAATCACATTACATTTGTCACATTTGTACAGTATTATGTTGAGACTTTTTGTTTCGCCAACACTGTGGTTCACATGCAGTTATGTTTAGGAACGAAAACAGTTTGGTTAAGGTGAGAAAAGATCATGTTTTGGTTTAAAACAGCCACATTTGGTGGCACAAACACCTCTGGCAACGCAGCAACATGTCGCTAAAAACCGGCTAGCTGTCTCACCTGGGTGCCATCACCCATCCCGTTCACTTCCTGAATGCAAAGTGAGCTCATCCATTACGTCACTTCCTAAAAGTTGATATGTATGACACACACAAATGTAACGTATCCGTGTTTTGCAGAAACGTACAATGCCAAAATTTTCCTCTGGCAACTGGGCTCTGGAGACAGCTTTGATTTTCTTTCTGGATAAATGGGCAGACACCACGCAGAATTACACAATTAGACAGTTTTTATTGCATTAGGCCTGCTGTAATGTTTACAATCAGCACCATTTGTATGCATAAAATAGTTTTTAAAAAGAAATCATATGATGCCATTGCCAACTGTACAAAACAGCATGATCCAGAGTTATAAAAAGGTAACAGTAAACTTCAAAAACTAAGTATGAGCACTATTTGTTAGTCAAACTGTAAACATTGATCATTTTATTATTATGTTTTTTAATAATATTTAAACTATAATGTTTGCTTTTTCATTGAAATTGTAGAGTTCACACTTGAAATCAATAAATTAATTATTTTAAAAAAATGCGAGTCATTTTATTTGGAAATTTTTTTTGTTTGTTTTTATCTGATCAATCTTTACCAGGAAGATTTAAACCTACAATTGAGTTAATGTCTCTGTCAAATATTAGAGCAAATTCTCAAACAACTATCAAACCATTAAACTAAAAGTTAACATTTTCACACTTGTTAAAACATGTTTCTCGGATATTTTATGCTTTTTCTTTGTCTTTTTCAGCATTTTCTTGAGGTTTGTTTGCGTTGCTGGTCCTCAAGCGCAGACTCAGTTCTTCAGTCAACACAGTGCAGCAGGATTTCTGTGGGAAGGATGGAAAACAAATCATTTATATGTTGATGAATTTAATGTAAAGATGTTTGTGAGGATGAGAGAGCGCGACTGTCTGAGACTGTGCTCTGCATTTTGTTTTAGAGCTGATGTGAAACCCTGTCTGTGAATGACAGGTTTGCTTCTAACTGTAACAGACTGCGTCGTCTTTAAATGGTTGAGCAAACTTCAGAGCCTTGAGGCTTATGAAACCATTGAAAACCCTATTGGATAAACACAATTACATAAAAAATAAGGCTGTTTGGTTTAGCTTCTGAGAAGTCAACACTCTGGAGATGGATGTTGTTTTTCGCCTGACAGAAGTGATGTGATTTTTGAACGCGCTTGCACACACACCTTCTGCTCAGCTGCACTTCTGCGGCTCTTGGAGGTGAGCTCCAGGACAGCCAGCAGTGCACCCAGCCCCAGGCCCAGAGAAAGAACCAGAAACATCCCTTTGAGGCTGTGTGGCTGCACAGCTGAAGACTTGGCCCTGTTTGCGAGGCAGCTGCTGGCCCACCACTTGCTTCGCAGGTAAGCCAGCTCCCCCGCCTCGCTCAGCTGAAGGATGGCCACGCTAAGGTTCTTTATGATGGGCGAGCCTTGAGGAAATTCATAGGTATATTATTTATTATACTCCTTTTAAAAAAAATAACCGGGAAATAAGTTATCTAAAAGAATAACCTCACCAAGGGGTGCAGCGATGCTGTATCCCCTCATTCCAACGACTTCATGTGCTCTGACCAGCTCACAATAACGTGCTACTGCCAGGTCCAAAGAAACAGACTCTCCAATGAAGGCATAGTTTCCCTCTTTTGCACGTCGGACTCCTTCGTCCATAGATGACACAAAACTCTTAGTTCTCTCCATGTGCTCATAGATTCTGCGGTACACTGGGTTGTTTGAATTCTGCACGAAGGAAAAACAGAATTAGAGATACAGCAGTGAGACGTGGGAACCATGAGCGATCTGATGTCTGTACCTTGAAGAAGGAAAGGGTGGAGGAGCCGGCCAAGCAGCCGTACTCAATCATGTCCTGATTGGCCAAGTCCTCAAACCCTTTCACTGTCAGGTGAGTGGACTCAGAGGTCGTAGAGGAGTTGAGGTTGGAGAAATAACAAGCCAGGAGGACGATGGTAAATAACCACCAGCTGCAGCAGATGACGCGTCCCGAAAGAGCTTTGGGGTGAGGGCCAGCACCTGACAACACAAACAGAGATATTTTTTCCAGAAAAGAAATCAGTAAATTCATTATCGCTGGTCTCCATTTGGTGACATACAAAGTGTCTGGCTTTGGTGCTTACCTTGTAGAGTCAGAGCTCCAGCTGTGTACCACAGGCTGTGGAGGAGGCTGAATCTGCTCTGCTCAGTCTGAGGCTGACTCCACTCACATGGGCTGAGTCTGTATTAGCATAAAAATATTACTTATTAATGTGTCCGCACTCAAAGGGATTCTAGCGCCAGCAGAAATATGAAAATGTCCACAGACAGAGCATATCTATTCAAATCATAGCACAGCAGTCGACATCAACAAATAAATCATAATTATAACTTTTATTACACATTAACCTGATTGCATCACCAACCTGGCAACTACAAAGATACAAGCAGCAGTCCCCAGGTAGGCAATGAGTATGCCGATCCAGGTCTCGGCAGAAAAGGGAGTCAGGAAATCAAAGAAGCCTGCTCCCTCTGAGATGTCCTTCCTCAGCAGGATGCTGATTCCTGTCTGCATGAACGGTTTGGTCATCCCCACAGCTTTCTCCCGAGCTGCAGTGAGAGTCAGCGGAGCAATCGCAAGGTCGGCCTCCTGTAGGGATCACATGAATACTTAATGTACATTTGTAGAAACTCCTCAAAGAATATCAGAGATTCTTATTGCACCAATGCTGATATTGTTCACACCACATATTCAGTGATTTTGAATCTATCTGTTGTGAGTCACAGACACCAGCTGGTTAATTCAACCTCCTGCAGAGTGGCTAGCTGCCCTTTGACCCCTCCAAATGTCAGTTTTCATGTACTCACCCCTCTCACCACCTCTCCAATCATCCCATTCCAGTTCCCGCTCTCATCCTGTCTGCCATAGGAAGAGTCTTTCACCAGATGCACTCTGTACTTGAAGCCCATTTTCTTGGCTACTTCAGACAGCAGGTCCATACAAAAGCCCTCCAGTTGTGCACCTTTGGACATTGCATATGGCTCTTGCTGGAAAAAAAAAATTAAAGATGATCAGTGACATGTGTTTTATCTTAAATTGTGTATTGACCTTTACTAGAGGCTCAGAGGAAACAAATTTATTACATTTATAGTTGTGATTCGCATCTCTGATTGCACTGATGATGAGGGGAAAAAATGTAAAAGGACAACATTATTACAGTAACAACAAGCATCAATCAATATGTCTAAAAACTGGGAAATTATTAAGATATGAGGGGAATAAACCAGTGGTTCTCAATCTAGGGTAGATTGAAAGATAAATCTCAAGGGTGACCAGATGAATACAGGGATAAAACAGATGAAAAAAACTTTCAAAATACTGGATTTTTTTATTTTTTATTTTTTTTTACCTCTTCAGGCCTCTGAAAATTCTTTAAATAAAACAAATCAAGATGAAACCCTTTGGTTGAACTGCACACAGTCATCATCTCACATGGCCAGACCTTTCACAGCACTGGAGAACGGTCTGGCTGAACAAATCATCATTCTGCACTAAGCAAAAAAACACTCTGGGTTGTTTGTATTTCTTTAAACCATTCATAATCATCTTGACCAAAATAGTGTCAGAAGGGAACTAGTTTTGGTGGAGGGGTGAGTGCTGGCATTACAAATCAATCCCAGCAAATGAAAATGCCACATGAAAATGACATAGGTTGTTCGCTCGAAAGTTGAGTAAGTCTGGTTATGTGAGATTAGACACGTACTGTAGCAATGATTTCTGAGATAGGCAGCCAATGATCAGGCTACATCCCGTCAGCCATAACGGGTGATGGGGGAGTCGCAATTAGACATTGGTTCAATTTAAGGGGTCACACACCAGAAAGACTGGTAACCACCAGAATAAATAATGAGGACACATTAAAGTAACAGAGCAGCTGCTTGCAGACATGCCTGGCTCTGGGAATGGCAAAATCGTACTGTTGGTCGGTCCATCATATTGGTCCAGACTAAAACATCTCAAAAATGTGTCAACTGTGGTTCCCACAGGATGAACCATACTGACCTGACGTTAATCTAGCACTTCCAGTAAAATATCCCAACATCTACTGGATTAATCTGGATTAAACTGGATCTAATGGATTGGCACAAAGTTGTGTCCAAACAATCCTTGTACCCAGAGGATGAACCCTACTGACTTTAGTGAGCCCTTGATTTTTCTGACATTAGCATTTAGCTCAAAGCAGCACTGTGCCTACACACAGCCTCTCAAAGCAGATAGCTGTAAAATCTTAGTCTTGTTAATATGATTTATATTTTTTATTGCTTGTTCTGTTTCGATGTGTTTGAAAATGTATAGTAATATAAACTTGTAGTGCAATATCATTTTCTCAGTCCTGTGCAGCACTACTCAGTGGTGTATCAGATTCAGTATAACACTGATTAACAGGAGTAGTCTGCTTTTTCCACCATTTTAGTTCATTATTAGTTACTCTTGTACTTATCGTACCCCTATTGTTACTCTGTTAGGCACTGGTTTTTGCTTTTCTATATTTTGCCAGATATTTAATACTCTATACTCTAAGCCCAGTGAGTGACCCTGACCCAGGGAACCCACTGGTTGTCTGGTTGTTACTGGTTGTGAATCGTTAAAATTGTGGTTACTGTACCTAGTGTTATTGAAGGTAATTTGAAGTATTCTCCAGCACAAGAATTTCCTTTGTGATAAATAAAGTTCTATTGAATTGAAGTGACTATGTAGACAATAAAAATAATACAAAGACAAATTAGAATAAAAGAAAATAGAAAGATCTTATGGCACCTGGGGCCGATCCATAAGCCACCTCAGGCTGTAGTACCCATTTTGGGAAACAATGTTTTGGATATGCAGAAGAGATGGGACCAAGTCATTCTTTAGCAGGTCATAAGTAAGTCTCAAGTCTTTAAACTTGTCCCACGTCTTAAACTTTGAGTTTCGAGTCCTAAACAAGTCCTAATGTGCTCTTCACCAAATGTAATGCCATTTTAACAACAGAGTAATGATATATTAGATTTACAAAAATTATGAATGCTTTTTAAATTTTCTATTTATTTATTGAAACAAGTTTGCTGGAAGTTGTTACATCTCAGTCTATAATTTTTTATCTGAATTTTTTTGCATTCTGCATTTTTTTTTTTTGGCCACTGCATATTTCTGTATGCAAATGAGATTGTATTTGGTAAAATATTTCTGGCTGGCATTCAGTAACCTACCATTACGTCTTCATTCTCTCGCGTTTAACGTTGGCTGATCCAGGAAATGAACTGATTCGTGGCACACTTTTTTAAAAACAAACCTTATCTTTGGGCATGGGGGGAGGTATCAAGTATTTTCAAGTTAAAAGACCCAAGCCCAAGTGAGGTCTTGAGTCACTGGTGTTACAGTCTGAGTCGAGTTGTAAATCTTTTTATGATTTTGTTAGTTTGAGTCTAAAGGCATCATCAAATTTGTGACTCGAGTCCCTCCGGCCATTTGTCTCGACAATAAAAAGTGAGAAGGGGGAAATGAATAATGGGGATAAATTAGAGTAAGACAGCAACTAACTACTGTTTTTTTTCTTTGATTGACAAGTTCTCCTCAATTAAATTTAGCAGAATCAAAGACCCCTTTGTGCACTGGCCATCTTCAGACTTTACTCTGACATGCAGAGATGTCTGAGGTGAACTTTGGGGCGCATGTATTGACCTTCTAGTCACAACTGGTTTCCGGTATCCTAGAGATCTGGCCATTGTCCTCTCCCACTTTGCACACCACAATCTATTTAGAACAGTGTTTTAATTCAAAGAGTCTCAATGCCATGGCACTGTGAGATGGGAGGGAAGTCAAAGAGTATCAAAAGCCTCGATTCAGGCCAAGGCCTCGGGGATCCATCACCACAGGGTGATCCTGACAACCATCAGATCCTCCTTTTCAAAAGATGACACGTATACAAGCTCTTCAAGACTTTTTGGCCACTCTGAGACACAAGGCCTTTGTTTGCTCCATAGAGTTGATTTATTACCGTTTTTTGTGAGAGTGTCAACTGGCTTGCTTCCCTTTCTGTTTTTCAACAAGAGTTGGACAGGATGTGGCGCTACACTTTGATTCTGATCCGAGCTGACTGTTTGTGTATTTATGTCTCGTCAAGCCTGAGAATTTTCTACCAAACCCACAGTGAAAACATGAGGAATTTGGCAGAGAAAAAAAGCAAGCTGCCACCACACTGATGTACGAATGCAGTGACCGGGTCAGACTTTGAAACGCTGGTGTGAAATGACAGAACTATATTTTTTTTTATGCTGTCAGTCAGACATGCTTCTACATCAAAGCACACTCAGTCACATTCAACATGGTTTGAAATTGCTTGTGTTATCTAACAGGCCTGGTTAAATCTGTTACATTGATTGGCTGTGTCAGAATGTTGTCTACATAAGTACAAACCTGTGATTTAAAAAAATACTTCCTTACCTGCAGTGCACACTCCTATGTCCAGCCAAAACCCTACAGACAATACAAATAAGCCAGACAGCGCCCGCAGTCTCCTTAGTTGCATCCTACAGGTTACAAAAAGACAATTAATGGTTGGGTGTGCATCAGACGAGTCACACTGATGAACTGAAATACATGTAAATGAAGACCTTTCTTGATGAAAACGCAAAGACGGTAATCAAATCAACACATTAAATAGTGCAAATGACAATGAGGAGAGCAGATATGATGGATGTCCATACTACCTGACAAGAGTCCAAGATGTGGCTGCTGGGTTGGCACGTCAGACTTCAGACAGACCCCAGTGAGCTCAACTGTGATGCAGCTTGATCTGAAGTTTTCCAGATTCAAATGGGTTTGGACAGCCAGTGAATGTTTTTGTGGGTGGAGAAAGTGGAAGAAGTTTTGAAGGGGTGGGAAGAAGCAGCATGCGGTTCGAACATATAGCTATAGCTAGCAACAAAATGTGCTTACTTACACTAAAAACCACTGTAAAGAATATCCTAATAACATGAGTGAATAACATTACAACAAACCAAGCTGTTACAATCCGGCTGCCCGCCCCACGTCAGATGCCAACCCTGGCCTGGTTCTCTTCTGCAGC
>JAPZEB010000012.1:16435923-16446034 GCA_029783705.1 Chaetodon striatus
TTATTTGTACTTTGGCGCAACTTACACACAACACAGTCCCTCAAATAATTAACCATCCTTTAACATCTCATCTTTCTTCTTCTGTTGCTCACTGCCTTCTTGTTTGTTTTTGATTGGTTTTTTTTTACGACATCAATCCAATTTGCTCAGGTTTCAAAGGGTTTATTCTAAATGTTTTTGGCTGTTTTCTATGTAAAATGGTATTAATTATACAATAATTAAAACAATATTTACATGGCTTTCTTTCAAGGAGTTCTGCCATAAATATTATACTGTAATTCCTTAAAAGAAACCCAAGTAAACATGCATTATTAATTTACTATCGGACACTTTATTATTACATTTATTGAGCTGAATGCTTGCCTGTAAACAAATTGCCATAATTGCCCGTCTGGCTCACCTTCTATGAACTGACTAAAAGACTCAAAGTTACACAAGCAATTAACTGAAGGTCTACCCACTGTTTTTCCTTTCATTGGTACCAAATTAAATAGCCCAAAATAATTAATTATTACAGTGTTGTTTGCTATAATGTTCTTTTGACATTTTCTGTTAAATAATAAATGAAGCTTGTTCATAACATCTCTATTTATGCCCACCACACAGTGGGAGACTTTGGAAATACTTTTTAAAGACTGAAGTCTGACACCCTCTCACATCTTAAGACATTTTAAGATTTTGCACTTGTTACGATAAAAACAAATCAAAGACACAAAGAAAAAGGCAGGAGGAATAAATAAACTGTCTAATGCTCTTTGGTTTGCTTTCAACCTGCTGGATTGCTCGATATGTGTTTATTCAACATCACAGTTTTTTTAATTATTATTATAATTATTACTTGTTTCTTTTTTTTATTTGTTCTTTTATTTATTTTATTTTCAATAACTTATTTTATAGTTTTTTCTTACTCCCCTTAGCTGATTAATAAAATAAAATAAAATTAATTAATTTAAATAAAATTTAAATTAATTCAAATTAATACAAAAATAATTAACAAAAAAGAAAAATATTCCAAAATCCCTTAAAGAAATATGACATATTAACAGTTCCTTCCATGTCTGCAAAAACACATAACCCTAGAAACACAAGCAAAAAGGCCTCATATTTCAATAGTATTACTGTCAGTTCAGCATCAGTATAATCCATAAAGATAAACTGTATTTGTGTACAAACTTTACATTTTGGATTTTGTCCCCTCAACTCACCTCCAGCCTCCACTGGTTAGCTGTGCTATTTTAGTGGGAGGAGACTGTGGGAATGAGGCGATGACTGTATATAAAGATGAAGACGCAGCAGGACATGAAAAAAAACTGACTAAAGACTTTAGACAGAGTTTTACGATAACGTTTCACCAAACGATCAAGATCACAGGAGTCCGCACCTACTGAGGTAAAACTCTCATGGGTTTATTCCGACATAGGAAGTTTGTCTGCGACAGTAAAACTGCTTGAAAAGGCCGGCATCAATGAGGACAAGGGTAGCTTTGTGCAACCTGGGATTTATTCCATAATACTATAGACATACTCTTAAGACTTGAATTGACAGGAAATTCCTCAAAGGACACAAGGATGAGGCTACTGTTTATAGACCATCTTTACAAAACTATTATCCAAAAAAGATAAGTCGCCTGAAGTCACTACATCAAGTGTCGACTGACTAGAAGTATCTGCAGAAAAACATTGTGTGAGCTCAGTGCCATCTTCTTAGCTTTACTGGAGGACAATGAAAACACTAACAATGACAATGTCGATCATGTAGAGTGATCAGGTGTAACAGGCTGGGATCTCCTCCTCTGTCCTCTGCACAAAATGTAACATGGATGAAACCTGATCCTTTATATTTGAATAGAAACATCAGTGGGATATGAAACAACGCCATGTTTTCAAGTTCAATCACAGGGACGGGCAGCCAAAGTCATAGAGGGCACTTTGTTCGTAGCCCTGTATGACGCATGGTGGCCCATCCCTGCTCTGGCAGTTCCAGTTGTTGTTATTCCAGTTTATGTCGAGCCCCAAAAACACAATACACCTTCATTTCTTGCATAACCTGTTTTGTAACATCAGGATGTTGTTGTTTGATGACAGAAATCTATATCTAAGAACTAGTCTGAGACAGGTAGTTTAAGTTTGTTGAACTCCTCATCTTAACTGACTGCCGTGAACAGTTACAGCGTATGAATGAGCTGTCATCTGTGTGATACATTCACTGTCCGTGAGGGAATTTTCTCTCTTGCTGCAGTAATAAAACAATATAAAAACATTTAAATATCATTGCAATTATTTTCTACCACAGTTCAATTTAAAACGTACTAATGCTGTTTTGCCCTGACTGTCTCTGATCGAAAGCACTGATGCAATGACATGCTTTCTTGTTCAGGTAAAGAAATAATACTTGTCTGAAAGAGTTCATTCCTTCTTAAATAGTGTAAAACTTTTGTAGTGTTTGATTCCAGTAGTCAGTGTCTGTCGAGTCCAACAAGTGTCAAAAGAGGGTTCAAAAATATCTTGGAACCAGTGTACAAACTATTGTTGAATGAGGCGGAGCAACTATTGTAGCACTAAGAGAGTCCTATAGAAGAGATAAGAAGCCGTTATCTGTGGAGTCTTGCTGGTCAGATTTGCCACCTCGAGAGCTCTTGCTGGGATTTGGGGTGGTTGAATACTTTGGGGGATATCTGATGAAGAGACGGTCCTCCTCCTTTTTAATCCACCTTAGGAGCTTAGTGATAGCGGTAATAGCGCAGGCCTTTGTCACCAGAGGACTGAAGCAGGTGTACAGCTCAAACTTACTGGTGACCTACAGCAGAGAGGAAAACGGACATTTCAAGTGTTTATTTCACAAAACTCAAACAGTGACTGTGCTCAAAGTCACATGCTTAAACACCATTCATACCAAGTAGGATGTAAAATTGCATATGTAGTGCGTTCCAAGTGCTTAGTATGTGATTTTGTTCATACAAGATATGTCCGCATGTATACTAAATTACCAAGATATTCTGAGTATGAGACGTGAGCTTACTTGACACACTTAATTGCCCCAAAATGCATTGCAGCTCTGTAGACTGTCTGAACGGCGGGCTGTGAGGCAGACACGTACTAAAAGTGACCATTAGATAAAATAATTACGAATTATACCTTTAAGATAACATCCAAAATAACCCAGTACGAAATATCTCCAGACAAATGATACCTGTGTTCCATCCTTTTTGCGCCAGGGGTATGATCCTGGACCGTCTCTGCCATACCAGCAAACTTTTAGTTACTGCTGTCTTTGGAGCAGCTCCCCTCCCAGCAAACGGCCAGTTCAACATGTGCCCGCTTAGCACGAGCTAACACAGCAGCAGCGGCTAACATCTGAAGCTGAGCTGAGTAATGGTCCCAACAAACTTACTCTGACACCGAAACAGCTTCACTTTGTCATTAAACCCGTCAAGCACCATGATGAAACATTAGCCGTGCAGTGCTAACAGTTAGCTCTGTCACTGTGTGCATGCAGCTAGGCGGACTCTAACAACTGTCTGTGGCATTGAGCTCACACTCCCACAACTTCAACCTATACAGTCTGTGATGTGGTAAAGTTGAGCGCAGTGACGAGATACCATCAAAACATTCAACAGTATGGATATGCTACACGACAGTCCACCGACATTATGGATACTGAATGACATACTCTATTGGTATTAGTATCACTTTAAGGGTACTAGTGTTGGTATTGTTATTTTTTAAACAATACCCCGCCCTAGTGACGTTAAGGCACAGTTAAGAAGAGGTCACATATATGTGCTTTAAAACATGTTTAACAGTAAAATATTTGATGATTTCAATTCACCTTAAAATAATACAGAAGAATATTAAAGATATACTACGCAGAATTTTCCTAAAAAAAATAAAACAATGTACAAACTCATACAAAAGTAACCCCTTTTAATCATCTCTTATGACCCACTAGTAGTGTGTGGTAGTGTATTTATCGACAGAGAGCGTGCAAGTAAGGTCGGGATTTTATAAAAAGATAGCGATTAGGTCCCAGATCGTTAGCAGCACAAATCCAAGAGGAAGCTATGAAAATCGAGAACACAGTGCCAAATAAAAAGGAAGCAAATACAGCAAGGCACAAAGCACCAAGCAGAGTGAATGTGGCACTGGCTCTCACTTTCACTGACCATACTGTTTACACACACTGGCCGACAATACCTGCCTAATATTTATTTAAATTGGGTGGCGGAAGTAATGTTGATTTACATTTCTGATAAATGATATTCATTCAACAGAAGCACAGACAGGTAACTTCATTATCGATCCGGTCATGTGAGGCAGAGATTATGTGTTGCTCGAGTATACTTCAGTGTGAACGGCCTGCTGGTAATGGAATACTTTATTGTTAATTTAGTAGGCTGTATGCAGTACATACTGATAGAGTATGTAGTTGGCAGCATGTTAGTAGGTGGTACTGAACACAATAGTTCGACACTTTGGGAAATACTCTTTTTCACTTTCTTGCCGAGAGTTAGATGAGAAGAACGATACTCTCATATCTGTCTGTTCAACAAATATATAGCAACAGCCACCGGCCGGCTGACTTAGCTTAGCGTGAAAACTGGAAACAGAGGAAAAAGCTAGCACCTCTAGCGCTCACTCATCAACAGGTTATGTATATACTTGGAGAAGAAATAGTCCAGCACATAATCCTCCCCCCCCCCCAGTAAAACCACAACTGCTTGTTGTTTTTACACATAGGTTTTTGTACAAGTTGAACCTTGGGACACAGCCAGTCTAGCTGTTCCCTCTGGTTTCCAGTCTATATGCTTAGCTAAGCTATGTGTCTCCTAGCTCCAGCTTCATATTGAATAGACAGACATGAGTGTGGCATCGATCTCCCTCTAATCTAATCCTCTGCAGAAGAGCAAACAAATGTATTCCCAAAATGTTTCCTTTTAAAAAACCTTCCAACACATTCACCCTCATGTCAAACAGTATTCAGAGGTTGTATAAAGTAACAGTGATAATGAATTCGTAAACACAGCCACATACCCAGGCTAGCAGAGTTTCCCTCTCAGCGACGTGGTAGATGAGCTTGAGGGGTCGTGAGGTGCTGTGGATGCGGCTGTGCATATAACGATAAAGGTCCAGCAGTCTCATTTTCTCCTCCTCGCTGCTGTACGGTGCCTCCATCTCTGGGCTACATGCAGCGACAAAATCATAGAGTAAAGGTTACAGACAGAAAAGGCATCACAAGTTCTTATAAAAGTGCAGTGATATGTTAAAACATGAGGAGGAGGATGCTGAGTTTATCCATCATTAAGACTAGATTTTTGATGCAGATGAGACAAAGTTGGACAGCCTTAACAAAACAGTATTTCTGCTCTTTGTAACATGTTTCAGAACAGTACCATGTGAATCAAATTATCGTCTTATTATTTTATAAAGTGTGGAGCTGTGATTATTTGTATGATTTCACTTTCATTTTCAAGGTCTGGATTGGCTGCTGGCTCATGGAATAAAACACCTAATGCTTTCAGTTCAGCTTGTTAACAGATAAGTGGAGAGAACTGGCAGGATTAGAGAAAGACAATTTGCATTTCTTGCAATTTCTATTTCTCTGCGCCCTTGTCAGTGGAAGCTCCTTTAAAAAAAAAACCTTGTATTCTGAAGTACCCAACATGAAACTGGACGCATTCATTTGTACACAAAAAACACACTAAACTGCATTTTTTTCTCAGAGGAGATTGGTTTTCATACTTCCTCTTACTTTCTCAAGTCATATTTTCTTAAGACAAAGAAAATGTCACATCACAGACACATTCATAAACAGATATTACTTAGAAATAAGGCACTAGTTTAGGCCCATACGTCTCTCATGTAGTTCCATGAATAATGAGATACACACACACCTGGTGAACTGAGTGAGCTGGCGGTAGTTGTCTGGCACATCAAAGGGCTTGTACATGAAGTGTCTGAGGTCTGAGACGCCCACCTGGCTCACGCTGTACGACTGGACTTTGGCAATGAGGCTCAGGGAGTTCTGAGCCGTCATGGCCTCCTCTATCTTCCTCTTGCACTCAGCCACAGCGTAGAAAGCCTCCTTGTCTGTCGAGAGCAGCAGCAAGCAAACAGTGCATTCTGGAGGGTCCAGGTAAGAAATGTATGCATAAAAATAACAGTCAGGATTAAAGAGTGGGAGACAGATGGGAGTCCAGATCTCCCCAGCCTGAAAGGCAGAGGAGGCTCCGATGAGGTTGAGCAGGAGGTGGACGTCAGCGGGCTCCAGCCTGGTGTCCTCGATGACTGTCTTTTCTTGGACGATGGTGAGTAGCTGGTTCTTGGCTATGAGGATAGAGAAAACCAGATTGGGGGTGATCGCTTTCTGCAGGATCTGGCTGAGAGAGTCCCTGAGAGAAGAAGCTAAGGGCAGGCAGTGAACTGCTGCTAGGAGAAAGCTGGGGTCAGAGTCCACCAGGTTGAGAAGACCGTCCAGGATCTTCTCTGAGCCCGCCAGGAGCCTCCTCAGGTCGTAGTTTTTCTTGTGTTCAAAGATGCGGGATATGCTGGCCTGGGTGAGCATGCTGATGATCTGATAGTACACATAGAGGAGCTCTCCACGCAGCTGCTGTTCAGACTGACGACTGCTGGAGACACACACCAGTACGAGGGGCCCTTTCTGTAAGAACACCACGGTGTGCCCCTCTAAAAGAAGGAAGACATCAACGAATATGAAAGATAATACTGGAAGTAACAGTGACCTTCTATTAACAATGCCCAGAATTATCAACAACGCTGCACTCAAAAGTAAAAATAGACATGTTTTGGACTTGAAAATAAATGTAAATGTATCAGGCCTCCCCAAAATAATATTGTACTTAAATAAATACAAAGTGTAAAAAATGATTCTGTGAAAGAATTAACGTCTCCTAACTTGCCTCAACTAACTACAGCCACATTTACTGGCTGCTCCTACCCACAATCCTCTGTGTGTGTGCACTTGCTCTTATTATGTAAATAGAAATTTATATTTACAACAGTGTTACTAAAGTTAAATGAAAAACCACTAATGCTCTCACCTGAATAGACTGAGCGGATGATATTATCTCCACTTTGAACAAAGGACACCAGCGCCATCATGACTCCCATTGTAGATGAAAGAGCCTCTTCACTGCCGTACCGGGAATAGATGGGTTTGCCTGCTTCGCTCAGCACAAAAACATGCTTCCTGTGCTGTCGCCAGCCGTCAGTTGTCACATCCTCATCACGATGAGACATAAAAGCCGGAGTTTCCTGGGTGCCTGCCTCCAACAAGGGAGACGACCTTCCCTTCACACCTATACCCTGCTCCTCCAGCTTGGCCTTGGCCAGCATTGTGACAACAAACTCCCCAGAGTCGCTGCGGTCATTGTCAGTGGCAGCATCCTCGGTCTCAGTGTCAGACGGCTGCGTGGACGCATTGTTCTGACACTCAGAGTTTTCTGTCACCTCAGTCTCTAGCTTTGTTACCTGGTTCGAATGGGGCTCTGCATCCTGGCTCGTCTCCTCTGCAGTAACATCAGACGGGAGTGAATCTGCGGGCTCCTCTTTGCTAACAGTGGCGCTGTGGTTTCTCTCCACAGGATCAGGGAACATGTGATTCCCCAAGAGGGAGAGAGAAGTCGCCAACGTGTCAGCTAAAATGAAAACGACAATTAAATTAGGAAATGAGAGATAAAAAATTGAGATATGTGAGATAAGAATTTGAAAAGCTGTCATGGATGATTAAACGATTTACCAGGTGGATTGCTCTCACAGGATGGTTCACAAATCTTCACTCCCTGTGCCTCTCCTTCTTGATGATTGTCTCTCTCCATGATACCATCCCAGTCACTGGAGATAAAAAAAAAAAAAAGCCAAACAATAAACAGCTTATAACTGATGTTTATCAGTGGTAATGGCTCAACATAGCATCCCAATCTCTTATGAATAGGAGCACTTATACTGGACCAGTGGTCAGGTCACATGATTACAGAGGAGAACTGGTTACAGAGAATTACAACTCCTAGATACCAAAGAGACTCTGGAATTTAACACTGATTACAACTTCAGCAGCCTGGCTAATGTTACACTGCAGATAAACGGCGGTCGAAGACATGAAAGTAACTGCTATATGTGACCGCCACAACTGAGAAACTAACGTTTGTTAAATACAAGCTGAACCTACTTCTAAAGCCATTGTTAGCTTGTCTGCTAACTTGCTCACTCAAAAAATAGCTTAGCTTTTATTCCTGATAAATATCTAACAGTGAATTCCGATACAACTGAGTAGTAAATGTTGGCTGTAGTTACATAGCTAATGCTAGCAAGCGACACACACACACACACACAGATC
This sequence comes from Chaetodon striatus, assembly GCA_029783705.1. Lineage (NCBI taxonomy): Eukaryota > Metazoa > Chordata > Actinopteri > Chaetodontiformes > Chaetodontidae > Chaetodon > Chaetodon striatus. The sequence goes on from JAPZEB010000012.1 coordinate 16,444,276, forward strand.
AATTTCATGGCCTTGGCTTAACAGTGAGCATGCAGGCAATCGTGTTCAACTAAAAATAGACAGAAAGAGACAAGGAGTTAAACTTACGATTTTGTACCGCCGAAACGTTGGGTTGAATATCTAGTTCGCTACATCAACTTTCATCAGCAGCCCGGCTGCAAACAAGCTGTCAAGAATGAGAAGCAGAAAACAAATTTTCCTCTTACGACAGCAGACATCCGGAATCTCTGATGACAAGCTAAACTGACCAATCAGGCTGCTCGGTGGCGACGGCTAGCCCCGCCCCCTTCAGAGACGCACTGCGTAAGACATTAACGTAAATGTTAGCCATGATTTTAGCTGGGCAAGCTAAAAATACAAAGTGTTACTAGATGTTTTAGCGGTTTGTTAAAATATTATTAAAACCCATCACCGATTGACATGAACGTATTGCATCGCTTCAACAACTAAACTTAAAAACTGGGATGGCCACGTGCATTTTCAGGGAATATATGTTTTATATGTAGCTAGCTAACGTAGCCAGGAGCTAATTAACGACACAGGTGTCTGCAATCTCGTGGCGTCCCCTTCAAAATCTTAGGGTGAAATTTTTAAATCTCATATTTTACCCATAATCTAGCAGCGGGTTGGATCTTTAGTGGCATTTTCGATCTTTTAAAGAGCTCCACTGTGTTTCCGGTTACCTAAAATATATGTCAGGGGCGACACTAACGTTAAAAACGAGTATTATTTGACTGCACTGGCTACTGCTACGATTTAGTGTAGCTAGCATCAAAGTGCTGGACATAAACGTTAGCTTCCTCCGGCAAAGCTTTCTATCATTCCTGACATACATTAAACATCTGTAGGGTCACGAAAATACTGCTGAAGAGCTAACCTGCTGCTGAATCACTCTTAAAAAGTAACATTTAAATTTACTGTGTATGGTTTGCGGAAGAAACGCTATGGGAGTACTGAACTATCAAATGGGGTGAGCTAAATTATCTACCATTTTGTGCTGGTATTAGCGTATATTTTCAGTTACAACGCATAGAAAATAGTGGAATGTACTGTAGACACATAAATACTTTAATATTGCGACAGTTAAACGTGCAGGTTAGCCAAAGAAGATGTAAAAGCTAACACTATTTCTTTGAGGAAGGATGTTTATCGTCGCGAGCTAGCGGAGCTACGCTACGTAACTACGTCACGTCCGATTCTTCAATCCCAGCCTGATACAAACATCGTAGCTAACGGTAGAGATGGCGACCAGGATGTCATACGTTAACGTTACCTAGCCAAAGCGATGTTTTTTAAAACTATCCATCGGATGAAGAGTTTGCCCGTCTGAATCAACAAACGCTGAATAACCGGAGACTATGGAGGAGCCGTGGGATTTTGAGTTTTTGTCCCGGATAGCTGACGGCTGCTTGTCGTTCCTGTCCGAGTTTGTTGACGACTGGCTCGCCAACGATATGAGGGTCTCCATATTCAAAATCCTGCTCAGCTGGTTAATTTTTAGTCTGATCGCAATTCACTTTGCGTGGAAAGTCTACGGGAACACGGTGAACGATATGTATTATCGACAAGGTGAGTTTTTCTTCGACCTTATCTGTATCACTTGCTAAACTAGTGCTAGCCACGTTGGCTTCACCTGTGTCTTTTTGGTGGTGACGTTCAGGGACCGGACAAAACGGAGGCACACCAGATACAGCACCTCACCTGAGTGGATGGTAGGTGTCCGAGCACCCATGTCGCTTCAACAAGGTAGATGATCCTC
>JAPZEB010000012.1:16509898-16524000 GCA_029783705.1 Chaetodon striatus
TATTTTCATTATTTTATAATATACCAAGTCATTAAATTTCATAGCATGAGATTTTATAAACAGTGGATTAGTGTGATCGCAGTAACCAGTCTTATTGATGATACGTATGGCTCGCTTTTGTAGCTATTCATTTAGCAATATCTTTCCACACAACACATATGTGAAATTGCAGGATCAAAATAAATGGGAGCACGTTTCAGGATATAAGTCACAAGAGGAGCAATTTACATCAGTGTCACTCTTTAACTTTTTTTTTAATGTTTTGCTGGATAAAATCCATGGATCAGTTTTAATGTCACGTCTTTGACCTTGTTGGTTAGGGGACCAAACTTTAGTCCAGTCAACAAACAAAGTTATTCCAGTAAAATGTTGCTGCAGGGACATAATGAAACTCACATGTTGCCTCTGGTTGTGTGACCTTACTGACCTGTCATCACATGACACATTCAGCGGGGACGGAGCAGGGGCAGCATCCGTGGGAGAGGGAGGGGGCGGCGGCAGCAGCAGCAGAGAGAGGTGGGGGGAGGTGGGATGGATGGAGGGATGGAGAGTCTCTGGTATTTCCCCTTTCTGTCCAATCGCGACCGGCTGCGTTGGTTTGTGTATTTTCCAAACTCAACCCAACGGCCCTGGGTGGGGCCTCGGCTCGGCTCGGCGGGGGGAAGGAAGCGAGACAGCAAGGGCGGGGGCCTGAACACATCCTGTTTCACACAGAGTTAGTACAGTGGAAACGTGGCCGGTAGGCTGAGAAGTTAGAGAAAAAAACTCAGTAGTATTTTGTCGGTTAGACTGTTGTTATCGAGGCGGTGCAGACATATTTGGTCCTCTGCGAGCTTAGTTAGCCGTTAAAGTTAGCCGTTAATTGCCGTTATTTAGAACGTTTGAACCAGGCGTCTGTTTAGCCGAGGTTTGGTGTTAAGCTAACGTTAACTAAAAGTGACTTAATTTGACACTTTCAGTCGTCGTATCATAAGTTCCGGTTGTTTACGGTAGTGTTAGACGTTTTACACCGGTGGTCAGCATGACAAACGAGGCAAGCAGCTCGGACAAGACCCCCTCCTTCGAGATGACCTGGGGCAGCTCCACCAGCAGCGGCTACTGCAGCGAGGAGGAGTCCGACTCCGAGTTCGAGCAGTACTTCACCGCCCGGACGTCTTTCTTCCCCAAAACCCGGAAAGCTAACGTTAATGCTAACGTAAAGAAGGTGAGGAGAAGATAAAAAAAATAGAATAAATGTGAATAAAAAGTCATATGGTCACTGTAAAAGGGGAAGTAAGACCAGAAAGATGGGTGATGGGTGGCTCAACATAACTCTCGCGTTACTTTATACTTCTGCTTTTTAACTGACATCAATATTGCTGTTTAAATTGAGTACTTTATCGATACTTGCAGGGGGTCAAAGGTCACAGTGTGTTTTAGGAGCACCCCAGTAGAGAGGATGCTTTCCAAGGAAACTTGCAGGCTTTAGGGTGGAGTTCTGGTTCCTCCAGTTCTGAGTAAACACACTTGAGTTGGAGAAACCTATAATAAAATGCATGTCACCACTGGGAATAGGCAGATACTGGTTTAGCCGCTGAAACACATCAGTACATGTTTTATTTTTTATGGCAACAAGCACAGACCCACAGCTGAACTCACGCTGAGAACAGCCCAAATGTCATGTTTTTGTGACGCACACCCGCCTCTCAAGTTTCCAACTTAACTCCCACCATTCATTGACTGTTCAGGTTTTTCACACTCATTTCTCAATCACAGATGATTCATGCTTTGTTTTGAATTGGTCATTTTCTGTTCCCTTTGTCACCCACACCCACGCAGGTATCAGCTTTATGTATTGTGAAACAGATGCTGTTTACTGTAAAACTTGGTGACATTTACAATTTTCTGTGGCAGTGCAGAAGCCAGTTTTGATTTATGTTGTTGGAACAGTGAGCCCTGTGTTTTTGATATGACACTCCTTTTGTGGGCATGTAGAGACACAGTTGTTGCATTTGTGTTTCCTCCTACTGTTGCCATATGGGAAAGCCTGACTTGGCCCTCATATTGATTTATTGACATGTGAACAGCAGCATATCAACTCCACACTCTTTCAGTCTGCCTAAGGAATTCTGCTATTGATATTGCTCTGCCCCGACATCGATTTATAAGCCAGCCAGCCAGCCCTTTTAATGCTTGCAACTTTGCCTGGTTTGTTTTGCACTGGACAATCTGGGGTCATGAAAATAGATGGAGGTAGGGTAGAGTTAGATACATCTTCTTTTTCTTTCTTTTTAATGTATGCAGAAAAGCTTGTCTGTTACAATGGTGAAATTTGCGTAAGTTTCAGTGCATCAGTGCTGAATATTGATTTCAGTTTTGCTCCTCAGGAAACCCCCTGCTTCCTCCTCAATGAATTAGCTGGAGTACAGTATGAAAAATAAATTAGAGCTGCCTCGTCTGTTGGGTTTTCGTTCTACACAGGAAATACCAATTGGTCAGTACACACAGGAAAAGCCCTAATTGAGCCAACGGTCATGCAGATGGTAATGTCCAAATGTGCATGACTGAAACATGACTGGGATCGTGCGGTTGATGAGGCAGCTGACTTCACAGGATGTGTCTGTAATACAAGGGAGGGCATTGTCTCTCCCGCTTGTGAGAGCTGGAGAGGGGAGGCTATTTTTACATGAATACCAAGTTGAGGAATGCAGCGCCGAACCGTTGGTCGCAGTCATTGCAAACAGCTGCAAGTTGTACAAACCCCTCCTTCCTCTACCCCTCCTAGAGCGAGGAGTCAGAGCAGTCGAACAGGATTGGGCAGCGCTGACATCATCGTTTTTGCCTGTGCTACGTTGTCAGGAAGTTGGAAGTCTGATGCAACTGGTGCTTACTGTGAGAAAGAAAGGGGGCCTAACAGAAGGTCACTTAACATCACTTTTACTGTGTGTGTCTGTAATCCACTTCTAAACAGTATTAAGCAATTTCTTCTCAGAAGAACTTGTTGAAATCAAATTTGGGTCACACCTTTGTTGCCTTTTCTAAGCTCCACGCCTTCTTCCAACGTAGTGTCAACATGTATTGCTCAACCTAGGCTTCATGCAATAAAAACACGCTTTCTCAGCTCTTGAAGAACTTAATTGAGACATACAACAGCAGCATGATTTTAAGATATTTTAAAGTTTTCTCCTGAGGTACAAAAAATAAGTAATCCATGACAGTTGTTATTATAACAGAGGATGACATTTTCATTAAAATAATGTCCTATGGCCATCTTGTGCTGCTGTATTGCTGTATTGTGTGTGTTGTGCGGGGGTTTCTCTTGTCCCTGGTGTGGTTTGGAGGTGAATACTGACATCTGCTGGTTTAACACTGCAACTCTTCACTGTCTCCTCCAGGATGAACAAATTGAATGGGGAAAGCAGGAGCTGACAACTGCAGATATTCAGCAGAAGGTGAAGGAATACAACGCTCAAATCAACAGCAACCTGTTCATGAATGTGGTGAGTAGTGATGATGCACAGCAAATCCATACATTTGTATGTGAAGGAGTTTTTCCTGCAGGGTAACATTTTGTACTTTCCTCATCAGAACAAGGATGGTTCCTACACTGGCTTCATCAAGGTGCAGTTCAAGTTGGCGCGACCTGTGTCAGTTCCCCCTACACAGAAAGGTCACGAGGCTGGAGGGAGGAGGGCTAGCGGAGTGAAGCGACGCACCTCTTTCTACCTGCCGAAGGATGCGTCCAAGCACCTGCACATAAGCTCCTGCACTTCTGCTCGTGAGGTCATTGAGGCTTTGCTGAAAAAGTTTACTGTGGTGGACAATCCTGGCAAATTTGCTCTCTTTGAGCGCAGCGAGCGCCATGACCAAGGTACCACTCCTGTTTCATTATGCTGACATGCTAAGCAGCGTTATTCACTTATTTTACCGAATGCTGTACACTAGATTGAGTTTTTTTGTCTGCCTCTTTCAGTTTATGTTCGCAAGGTGTCTGATGACGAGCGCCCCCTCCGTCTGCGTCTGTGTGCTGGGCCCAATGAGAAAGTCCTCAGCTTTGTCCTGAAGGAGAATGAAACTGGAGAAGTCAATGTGAGTACAACATGAATATGAGAACTAAGCTGGAGATATGCTTGCTTTTAACTGCGCGTGCCCATAATGACTGCCTAGCGTTTCCTGTGTCCATTTGGAGCTTTGCTTGTGTAGGTCCTCAGAAATCACAGGGTCAGGGGTCACTAAGCACAATGTCAATGGCATAAAGTTTTGAAGACAAGCTGATAAATCAAGTCCGTGATTACCCACTTCACTATGATGTGTCATTGCCACCAGGCTTTGGTGGTGTCTGTTTTTCATACCTTCCTGAAATTTCACAGGGCTATACGGTATATGATGGTATTTGTGTGCTACAACGCCCGCCCCTCAAATACTGGCAAGTTCGTTACAACATTTTACATAAATATAAACTCACAATTTGTCAAAAATAGGAAAGATTCTTACACCTGTTTTTCTTTTTATACAGAGAAATACAACTGTACACTTTCTGATTTCAAGTTTCTTGCTTTCACTGAACTAAGACGAGCTTAACTGCCTTGTTTACTCAGTGTAAAACAGAAACAAGAAAAAACCAACCTCTTTAGTTTGTCTAACCACTGTTTCAACAATCACCGGCTCTGGTTTGGTTGAACAAATTCCTTAATTAACCAAGTTATTTGTAAAAATACACTGTTTTCCCTATAGTCTTTCTCTGCTGTCTCGGGCCAGCTGTTTACAGTCCTGCAACATTATTTCTATCACTCGCAATCACCACCTCACCTCAGCTGCCTGTTCACCAGTGGACACTGACCTGGTGGTGCATGATATGCACTACATACAGGACAACCTCAGTTCAGTCTTTACATTTGAGGTTAATAGAAGGATGCCATGGCCTATTAGTTGCTTAACAGTGACAAACATACCACCTACGATGCTGTTAGTCTTTGTGCTGTGATCTCAGAATTATTATAATATAGTAACCTCATTAAGGGTCTATATTTTTCATCTTGACATCACGCAAATCCAGAAGTTTTCAGCAGTCCTAGCTCTGTGGTGTGCCCTCTAGTGGAATCTTTCAGTAACACCCATAGTACATTGGTAAGCATGTGAGCAATTCCTTTCACAACACAGCTGGTTGCCCGCAAAAACGCAGTTAATAAAAGCAAGTATATCTCCGGCTTAATGGATCCAAACCATAGATCAATTGTACATACGCTAATGTGATTTATTTTCTCCTTCCAGTGGCATGCTTTCTCAATGCCTGAGCTGAAGAACTTCCTGCGCATTCTGCAGCGTGAAGAGGAGGAGCACGTCAAGCAGATAGTGCAGCGGTACACTCTGGCCCGCACCAAGATGCGTGAGGCCCTGGCTGGCTCGACCCCCGGCTGAGACGACTCTGCGCTCGGGGTTGAACATGCACCACTTGGCTGGACAATCACCTGAAGATGACAGTCATCGCTGCATCCAAAGATCCCAGATAATGCAACTCAAAACGCCTCTTGTGTGAACGAGAGAGTGAGACAGGGCGCAAGACAATGAGAGAGCGAGAGCCGGCGCGAATGTGCGTGTGAAATGATGCGAGAGATGCGAAGTGCCTTACACCTGGAGAGTCTGATGTGCCTGAGAGAATGAGTTGAGAGAAGTGACGACTGGCAGATGAGACAGTGGTTGTATCCAGCAATGTCTTTTGCCATTGGGTGCCATTTGATTATCCTGTTTACCTCAGCTGTGTTACTTTACCTTAAAAGAAAATGTCAAAGGTTTTAGGGATAAAAATCTGTTATGCATTTGTAGATACAATACTGAAGTCGAGCCCCATGTTGTAACTGAGCCGATAATCACACCTCTGGAAGTTACATTCCTCTTTATTTTTCCAGAATATTAAATTGGTAATATGTCCAATCACGGCATTGCTGCCATATTTAGATAACCTGAACAACCCACCATAAAAACCATAGTTAGTAACCGCCATATTGACATTTTCATTTATCCTTTTATAAAGTTAAATACACACCTGTTGCTGAAAGGTATTTGGATTTTCATTTGACCCAGGCTCAAAAATCTGCCACGTCCTCTCGACACCCCTGATGGGTGCAACTCTGTTTTTTTATTTTACTGTCAAATTGTGAGTTTGACTGATGTATGGACATTTGTATGCAATTTTATGAGTGTCAGAGAGAGCAGTGTCACTCTGGTTGACTGGAATCATGAATGAATATTGGTGTACATGTGTTTCACTGGAAGCTGTTTGTCATTCCTTCTATCTTTGTTTCCTCTGTCCTTTAAAGAAAATGTCCTCTGTTTCACACTTATACTATCATTGTATCCGTCTATGCACATATTTACATGTTGAAGCAATAACTCAAACTGTCGTGACAAATGTGCACTGCGTTCAGTAAAGAATTTTCCAGTTCAAATAAGTTTTTGTATTTTTTCAGATATCATAATAACACATGGGGGCTAATAGTGAAATATTCGCCCTGTTTAACATGACATTTCCTACATTTAGCCCCTGAAACAATTCATATTTTAACCCTTTTATTTAGATAAACACCCCCAACATGATGCAGAGTAGTCGCACAATGTTTTGCTTTAACTGTCGAGGTGCCGCCTGTCTGTCCGATCAGCTGATCGCATCGTCGCGAGGACCATAACAGCTAACGCTAGCTTAACGTAGCCGGTGGTTAGAAGTTATGAAAGGACATGGCGATTTAACACCGCATGATAAGGTAGGATATTGTCCAGGAACACGTTTGAAAGGCTCGTGTCTTGGCGGTGTATGGCAGAGATAATCCCGTGTTTGTTTAGCTGACACCGCTGCCTTGTTTATTCAGCTAGTTATCGTTTAGCCGTTGTTGCTAACCTGCGTCAGTGACAGAAGCTAACAGGCTAACTCACCTAAATATGCAGGTACCGTTAGCCGGTTATTATTAGCCACATTGGCTTGACATCAAAAGTGTGCCTTTGTGAGACATAGACTGTGTATTAGGTGTAAAATAACGGCTGTATTAGTACGTTAAAATGCTAATTAACGTTATATATCACGTTGCTTGCGTTTAGGGCTCGGTAGTTGTATGGCCCAGTGTGTTAGCTTACTGTAAGCTAGCATAACGTTACAATATAACGTTAGCGTTGACAGTGTCACGTTCAGAGAGCAGACATATATATAGTACTTTAACTAAGCTTGACAACAGTTACTGTGTCAGCAACAGTGATTACATTGCGTCTCTGAATCAATGTGACTCTTTTACAAGGGAAATTCATTCATTACATTTACATATGCGTTAACTGTACATTAAATCTAGTGTAGTGCAGCCAGTCATCAGCCACAACCTAGGTTACTGTCACCTGCTAAACAAATAGTGCTCTACAGAAGGCAGCACAGGTACACAGAGAAGTCACACATAGCTGAACACCACCAGGCAGAGGAAGTCAAGTCTGATTGGCACTGTTTTCTCTGTGTTCACTTTTACTTTCCAGATCCTGGCCTTGGTAAGGAATTGAGAGCGTCTGGCCACCAACCAGATTGAAAGCTTTAACTGGAGAATAACTATGTCTTATCTCTGAGAATGGGAGGAAGTGGATCCAAAGCCAAAGGTGTCTGGCCTTTCTCAGGCAGCGGAGCTGGAGGGGATACGGGCAGTGATGGGAACGAGCAGTCTTTGGCCCGTCTCAAAGGTTCCAGAAATGCCACACCGTTTGTTTTTACCAGGAGGAGGTAAATAATGCATGGTTGCAGAATGGCAAAGGTTCAGGTCACCCAAATCACAGCGTATTTTCTGAGGTATTCCTAGTGGAGGATGTGTTTTTTTCCAGACAGAAGTGTGTGGGAAATAAAATGTAGGTAAACGGCTATATAATAAAGGCATTTTAGGCTTCTATTATATAGCTGCAAACAGAGAGATGACAAAACAAGGGCAGAGCGAGGTGACTAATGACATACAATAAAGGTTTAAGAGTGGATGGAACTGGGTTAGCTGTGATTTCATGGTCAGTGGCCTTACTCCTCGCCCTAAATGAAAGTAGCCTCAATGTAAAACAGTCCACTTTGAGTTATGTGGGTTATACTGGGTTTCAGAGGAAGATCAGTTACATCTAATAACTGAAGTCATCATCAACTTAATTTGTAAAAACTATAAAAGGTTTAACTGCATAGTAAAAGCTAAAAGTGTTATGTAGTATTTGCGCATGAGTCACTGCTGCAAAGTGGGGATGGAAATCTCTACAAGTTTAAAGGACAGTTCACCCTAAAATCCAAAATACACATTTTTCCTCTAACCTGTAGCTCTGTCCATCAGTCTAGATGGTTTTGGTGTGAGCTGCCGAGTGCTGGAGATATCGACCATAGGAATGTCTGCTTTATCTCAAGTACAATGGAACTAGATATCACTTGGCTTGTGGGTTTCAAAGTGCCAAAAAAATAAACATGATAAACTCGACAGCAATGTCTCTTTCCCGAATTCATGACCTCGGTACTCAAGATTATCCACAGTCCTTGTTGTGAGCAGTTTCATGCAGGAACTATTTTCTTTCTACACCCACCAACTGCGTCACAGTGCCAAAGGAAGCATACATCTACTGCTAGCTCACCTAGCATCTTTGAGCTAGCTAACAACACCATTAATGTTTACATCTCGTGCTGTCAGAAGCTTGAGCCGCTCATCATGCGTGGATGCACATTTCCTTCTGCACGGGGATAAAGTTGTTGGGTGTAGTTTGGTAGAAAGGAAATAGTTCCTACATAAGATAGCTCACAGCAAGGTCTGTGGATTATCTTGAGTAACCATGTCAGGATTTAGGGGCGGCTGCAGCCTAGACGGCAGAGCAGGTCGTCCACTGATGGGAAGTGCAGCAGTTTGAACCCCACATCTTGAAGTATCCTTGAGCAAGATACTGAGCCCCAAATTGCTCCCGATGGCTGTTGGTGTATGCATGTATGTATGCATTGGTGTGTGTTAAAACTGAGTAGCAGGTGGCACCTTGTATGGTAGCCTTGGCCACCTGTGTGTCAGAGTGTGTGTGTGTGTGTGAATGGGTGAATGTGACTCGTAGTGTAAAAAGCACTTTAAGTTGTCAGAAGACCAGAAAGGCGCTATACAGGTACAGGCCCATTTACTATTTACCATTTCTGGAAAGAGAAATTGCTGTTGAGTTTTTCACATCTATTTTTTTGTGCCTTTTTGTGCTACAAGCCAACTGACAGCCAAGGCAGACACCTCTACAGCTGACAGCTCGAACACTCAGCAGCTCACACCAAAACAATCTAGACTGATAAACAGCCCTACAGGGAAGAGGAGAAATATACATTTTTAAATTTCTCTTTAAAATAAGCTAGATACTGCAGGTGGTAAGAGAGAAAATATATAATAGTGGTGGTGTGTTTTGATTTAACTGACCATGTGATATTCTCTTAACTCTGATCTGGGGCAGGTTTCCTCTTCTGACCTCTGATGTTTACTTTCTGTATCTGCAGTTCTTTGTACTATGACGAGGACGGTGACCTTGCTCATGAATTCTATGAAGAGACGGTGGTGACGAAAAATGGCAGAAAAAAGTCCAAGTTGAAGAGGATTCAGAAAAATCTGATTCCACAGGTGAGCTGGGGTCAAATTTTGGCTATACTGATTGGGTTGAAGAATATTTCGTACAATTTGTCATTTTGAATATTGATCTATTTATTTTTCAGGGTATTGTGAAGCTTGACCACCCCTGTATACATGTAGATTTTCCCGTCGTCCTCTGTGAGGTGTGAAAAGTTGCACAGGACTGATCTACTATGACGTACAGCCACAGGTACTCTTCCCGGAGCAAAGTCTTGTCCCAGTGTCCAAGCATTACAGTCAAGACTGGAGCTGTGGTCTGGAGAGAAAAAGGAAACATTAAAGCTGTCATATAAAACTGATACAGTGAATGAAATGTTATACATTTGAATTCAACTACGGTCAGAGGATGCGCTGTTCACAAAAATCCATATTTTGATATCCACAAAAGTAGTGTTGGTACAAGTTGTGTGTCCACTACCCAGCTGATATGTAAGCAGTCTTAGAGAATACATCGAATGAAGCTGTATTTCTCTTGTGAGTTTTTTTGCAGGGAAAAACATCCTTGATGTGAAAAGGCTTTAACGGTTCATGCCTTCTGTGAGACGTAGAGTGAAACTGTATGTCTTTGTGTGTGTACATGTGTGCACTTAGGTTTGTGTGAGTGAGTGTCTGTGCGAGGGGGTCTGGAGATGTAGTGACAGGGTAGAATAATGAAGGATTGTGAAATTTATTGTATATATGGTCATGTTCTGTATTGTCATGTCTGAGTCTGTCTCAGTTACCGGAGCTCAGACCTGCACTAGTGAACATAATGTACTGTAAATACTATCAGATTTCTTAGTTGGAAATACTTGAATAAATGGTTTACTGAGCTGAATATCTTGAGTCAAGAAATTTTCTATTATGTTGGTTATGGCTTCCTGTTACCACTGAGTTATGTCCAATCACACATCACATTTACACATCTTAATCTGGATGTAAACTGATGTAGAGGTTCACATTTAAAGGATTATTTCCAGCCTAGTCAGCAGAATAAAATGTTGGCATTGTACATTTCTTGCGTATCATATCAACGTGTGTGAATTGACAAGCTATATATGCTGACTTTGTCATTAACAGGTGACAAGAAAGTGGATTGCATGTCACCTTTGTGAGACACCTGCTGGCTGTGTCTTAGTGACCCCCTGCGGTTTTATAAGCAGCTTTTTAAGAAGTTAACTGGGGTGATTTTAGTGACATCACTGTTTATCTGATGGCTTTTTAGTCCCCAAATGTGAATGTTTTTTTTAGCAACTCATCACTGTATTTCCAGCAGCTTTTCAGTCACTAAATGGGGATGTTTTTATCAACCTGTCACTGTTATTCAGCGACGTTTTAGTTACCAAACGCTGGTGTTTTTTAGTGACCTCATCACTGTTTTGCCAGCAGCTTTATGTTACTAAATGTGGGTGTTTTTTAAGCAGCCTGTCACTGTTTTTTCAACAGTGAAAGTGCCACGAAAAGCAGCACTTTACCAAGACATTATTGTTTTTCATGCCTGGATAGTGTTTTAAAAAGTGGTTGTTCTTTTACCGAGATGTTGCTGCGTTTCCTGCCGGGATAGTGCCATGAAAAGCGTCCATTTTAACCCAAAACATGATCTTTTCCTAACTGTAACCACATAGTTTTGTGCCTAAACCTAACCACATGTTAACCACAGTGGTGTTAAAACGCAAAATTTCAACACATTTGCTACATAATATTGTAGCAGAAACATACAATGCTGACATTTATTTGTGGGCTTGGGTTGATATTTCAACATCTTGGGAAATGAGTAAACTTGTTTTCTTGCAGAGAGTTAGATGAGAAGATTGATACCACTCTCAGATTAAACAACATATAACGTGTTAATGAATGAGAGTTAGAGGTGCTGATACATGGATTTTGTTACCACATGCTGTTTCCCTCTGTTTACAGTCTTGTACTGTATTTGCATGCATTTGTCAAAATGCTGAACTATCCCTTTAAGTACCAGTCTGTAACTATCCAGCATAGTTTCAGAAAGGGGGTGGAGGGCTGGGTGGGGTTCCCAGGGGACAATATTGACTTTCAAGTAGAAAGCCGCAAAGAACTTTTATTATGACAAAATAAGAGACATTCACACCATAAATTTATGCAGAAAAGGCACAAAATGGTGGATAAAACGTCACCAGGGTGCAGGAAATTCAGTTTTGACACTCAGAATTTTCTGGTGAGGAACCCCTAACTGGAAGTGAATGGAGATTGAGAATTCAATTCACTCAATTCATCCAAGAGGTCACTTTTAAAAAAAATGCACTTGCTGCACTTCCATGACAGCTGTACAGTAAGTATAACTCTGATATCTCCGGTCTTATTTTTAGCTTTTCCTCATCACCTTCTTGAATTTCGGCCGGCCTCTCTGAGCTGCAAGGCTTCTGTGTGCAACCAGAGCCAGATCTGTATTTATATTTGCCTATTTATCATGCAAAGATGGAGATAATCTGCAGACATCACTTGGAAACACAACAAATTTACACTTCATTAAAAGGTAAGATGTGCCACCTCTAGATGGCAGCAGAAACCCGTACCTGCACTAAGTTAAATGAGTTCATGTGTGATTATGTTTGTTGTGTCATATATGTTTACTCCTACCTCTAATGATAATCCTGTGCAGTTAGACTTCCCAAAAAAGGCTGAATATGTAATTAAATGTTGTTTGAGGGAAACGCTCAAAGACCGGAATCGTGACCATCGGAAGCTGCTGTTGCCAGCTGGCACATTATCAAACTTTAATGGCAATGTAAACATATTTCAGTGCGCATAGTTGACAAATCCCACAATAAATGGGTAGGGCTTCCTCTGCAGGCATTCTCCTGTGTCTGTAATTGTATGGAATGTGGTTGGGTGTGTTTTTTGGGCCAGAGGTCAGTCACTTTGATGTGCCTCCTCTCCACTGCTCTTTGATGTCTCGCTGGAAGTCCACCCTTCATAATAAGGATGAGCCCATTCTTGTCGAGCCATAAAAAATGTATGAACATCATGAATATGACACTGTGTGGCTCCGCTGATCTATACAATGTGTTCTGTGGTGTGTACAGTGTGTTTTATAAGCGGGATAAGTTGTCCATGTGGCTCTGGTTGGGAGAGATAGTCATTATGAAAAACTCAAACGTGCTTTGAATTATAAACAATAAAAGAGATATATAGTTTCTCAGGGATCACTTAACATCCTGTAGCTGTTCAAAGTAAATCAGCAGTGCTTAATAGGGCCTGTTTTATCTCAGTTCACAGTTGGATTATGTTACTGCGGCATAGTGTGATCATACACAGTCCATGTGACTGACAGAGGGTCTGACAGAAGAGGAATAATGCTCTCGGGAAATTGATGGTAAAATCCTGTGTATCTACTTATACATAAAGCCACATGAAAGTAGGTTAGGGCGCAAACAGCAGCAGCAGTTAAATGTGTACACTAGTATGCATTTTGGGGCTTTATAGCACATGTAGGTACTTTTCTGCCTGATTTTGATTTGATCACATACAAACAAGATGTTTTAGATCTTGTTTTGGTCAGTGGAATAAGGAAAAATGAGGTAGTAAACTTTTATTAACGTCAAGCCCAATTTTCCAGTGAAATTCCTTCCATCCCAGTTTACCAATTCGCACGATTACCCAAATGCATCGCAATGCATTCAGTGTTTGGGACGCAAAGCGAAGGTGGCAGGGTGTGTTTCCAGTTTCCCTGCCATTGTTTTCACTTCCTGACGGTCCCCGACTTGTGCTGATGTAACGTTCAGGAGGCAGAGGTCAAAGGCAAGCTGAGACTAGAGGGAAGCCGAGCCATTACTTTGTTCCTTTCCCTCCCCCCCTTTTCATTCACACGGGTCGCTCATGCTCTAGATTTTCCCCAAACACACGCAGAGAGAAACTGATGACATGGTGAGGCGAGTCAGCAAAGCTTGGAAAACAAACAGCGGAACAGACTCTGACACAGGAAAACATCTCACTTCCAGGCCGTCACCTCAACCCACAATCATGTGCTCGGGGACCATTCAGCTCACGTGTATGTGCGAGGAATAAGTCAGAGAAAACACCGTTCTTCAAAACGCTATTGTCAGAAACACTTGACAGCTGTTCACGCTCAGATCTCCTCCTTCCAATTTACACGGAGTATAAAAACAGGTGGTTAAATGTGGTTAATTATGTGTCAGTGCGTGGCCTCTACCCTCTTCCCTCTTGGCCACCATCCCTCATGTGTAAGCCCGGCTCTGTGCTGTACTATCTGCTGTACTTGGCAACATCACGGCATGTGGTACTTGGTTACTTCATTGAGCCATTGCCAGTGGCTGTCATCACATGCCTCGGGCAGCAGTGACATCTGCATGCCAGATGCCTTCTGCCCACCGTCAGAAGTGTGCTCGGTGCATTAGTGGAAAAACATTAAAATCACTTCAGTCAAGTAGCAACATGAAAGAGTAAAGGAGCTCCATGTAAAGTAACAAAAGCAGTAGACAGGATTTTACTTCTGAATGATCAGAAAAGGAGACATTA
>JAPZEB010000012.1:16560694-16571084 GCA_029783705.1 Chaetodon striatus
CCTCTGCTCATATGATGCCAGGATAAATCACACACAAGACTTAAAATGCTTTTTTTGTGGAGGCTTTATTGTCTTCACAATTTACTGTTCCTTATCTGTGAAATAAAAGTAAATACAAGCTTCCTTTTCCACTGAGGGAAATAGTTTTAGCTTACAAAAAAAGACAGGAGGTCTGCGTCATTGTGATGTGTTGTTACATTTCTGAGAAGGTGTACGTCAGGCTACGGTGTAGGGTAGGGCATAGGTTCTATGTCGATGCAGAGCCTACGCCATAGGTATGGCATAGATTCGACTCAGGAGTATAAATTCCACATTACATTCACATAGTATCACACCTTTTTTTTGTTTCGTTTTTTGGAATGATGTTTTCTAACTTGTATATGGTCTAAACAGTCCTTAACTGACTCTAATATGTCTAGATGCTGTGTGTTTATACATGCATGAGAATGTATTAATATGGTAAAGGAGCCAGTTGAAACTGCCAAGATATTTCAGCAAAACTCCTCTCTGTAAGTTTGCATTTATTCATGTATATGTGCACATGTGTGTTTGTGAGTGTGTCAGGGGGCAGGGCAAACATGAAGCACCCGTTAAGGCAGAGGTCGATCAAACATTGTGCTGAGGTCAAGAGACAAAAAGGCAAAAGGCGAGGTAAAGATCATGTTGGAGTTATATGTTGTTTTCCTGCTAATGTATGAAAAAGTCTTGTATGAAAAAATATTATTTTGTGTAAAAAAAGGGAAGTTTTTAAAAAGACCCACTGAAGATGTGACCCTCCCTTTGTGTCCTCAGTGGCAGATATAACCTTGTGTTTGGGTGTAATTCTATTTGACAACAAGATAAATATTGTATAACAAAATCACAGCCTTTGCTTTCTTTTCCTCCTCGCCAGCAATTAAATCATTACTCTGTCGCAGCCTTTCTGTTGTACCATGTCGTCTCCGCCTCCTTGGGATGAAAGAAAAAAAAAAAATCAGTATGTTTATGTACGAATAGAAAAGCAATTCACACAAAACTGTGACCAAAATGCGCATTTCCAGCTTTTTGTGAAGCTGTTCATGTAGCAGCTAGCAATGGAAGGCAGCATCGCCTGAAGAAAATTATGTGTTTTTTCCCCCCATGGTTTTTATTGTCAGAAGGCAGTGAACCATTCTCTCAGAAACACAAAAGATGTGCAGTGAGAGAGGCCAATGGCTCGATCTGCCCAGACAGAGTGTTCTTTTCTTCTGCCTTTTTTCTATTTTCTCTATTGAGGCTCATAGAAAAAGCTTTAAGTGGCATTTAACTCTTCTACTCGCTGCAGACATGGCCTACAGCAGCTAAACTCTGCTCTTTTCTCTGCATGTACACATGAACATACCTGCATACCACATATATATGTCTGTTCTTTTCTGTTCTACAGTGATTCTGTTATCGTTAATATTCTAAATATGACGTTTACTTGCCAGCTTTTTCTGGAAATTTTGAACTAATCCTTTCTTTAGCATCATCATTCAAGTGCTAATTTTGGTCGAGTGATAACAAGTGGTCGTATATCTGCATGGATACTAGCAGGCTGTCCAACAAACCAAATAGGACTGTTTTTATGGTTTAGGTTTTTTTAGCTTTAGGCCTTTAAATGGCTTGATTAGTTTCTGGGAAAACCTTGTGATCTTTGTTACAAGAAACAAACATTGAGGGTCAGTAGGAAACAGGAAACAAACACTGAGGTCCCGTGGCAAAATCTAGTGTTTTCTTGACCCATCCGTTCACCCTGTCCTCGGCCCTCCTCCCTCTGCGGACATTGTGGCTCTACAACAACATCACGCTATTTCCTTCTTTGCTCCCAAAAGACAAAAGTCATAGCTCCCTCAGCTGCTGGAGGGATCATTCATTTGAATTTAAACACATATTGCTGTCGGCCATTTGCTGAACAATTGACGCTGACATTTTTCTTGGGAATCTTTTTTTATTTCTGTTCAAAGATGGGCTTCAGAGACGGATGTGAACGGCCTCCTTGACGTTACTAAGTTACAAGGTTCATTTATTGTCATTGTACACGGCAGAGTTGCGGAACGCAATGCAAGTTGTAGTCCCTTCATGCTACACAAGAAAAAAACAATACAAAACAAAAACTATTTTTTTCATAATAGAGCACAGAGGATGAGCTGAGGAGTCTTTCAGCCTGAGGAAAGAAGCTGCTCTGTAGTCTGGTGGTACGACAGCAGATACTTTTTTATCGCTTGCCAAACGGCAGCAGGGTGAACAGGCTGTGGCTGTGGTGGGTATTGTCTTTTAATATCCTTTGGGCTCTGCGCAGGCATCTCGCCTCACCAGTATCACTTTCTAGCAGCACAGTCACCAGAAAAAGAAGAAAAGGTTGCACTGCATGTTTCTGCAAACCATGGATACATAACATTTGTACATTTCATATGTATCATATCAACATTCAACAGTGCTGTAGTTTGATAATGTATATACAATATAAGCTGTCATCAGGTGGTAGAGGGGATGGTGGATGGCGTTAGACATAGGTGAGACAGCTGCCAACCTGCAGACCACTGTTCAAGACCAACAAACAACAAAACCAGTTGTTTTTTTGTGACATTGCAGCACATCCAGTTCTGATTATGGCACCAAAGCTGAGTGTTTTAAGCCAAAACATGATCTTTTCCTCACCATAATAAAGAGGTTTTGTACCTAAACCTAACCACACGTTAAACACAGTGTTGTTAATATTTAAAGAAATGTAAAGTTTCAACATACCCACTACAAAATAACGTACAAATGTTACATATCCATAGTTTGCAGAAACATACAATGCCAGCACTTATTCTGGCGACTGGGTTGTTTCTGGACTTGAAAATGACCAATCAGTTTTTAGATGTTTTCCCACAGTTCAGTTGGAGAATTCATAATCCAAGACAAGTCATTTTTTAAGATAAGCAACCCCATCACTTTATAGTGCTCTTCGGTACATCAATAAGTGACCACTTTCAATTTATAAAGCCTCGATGGTACAGCTCTGAAGTGGCGCACAAGACTACTGAGTCCTAGGGAGCTACATTCACTATAAGGTACACTACGCACAGTGTTGTGCAGTAACATGCTACTAGCTATGTGTTAAAGTTATAATATTACCCTTTTCCTCTAACAGGTAGTGTAACTAATGACTAATAAAATTTCAGTAATAATATTGCACTCACCCCAAATCCAAACAACTAATTACAATGTTGCTTTTGTTATCACATCACTACTGACGTGAAATACAGAAATCACATCAGCAGACTCATTTTTGTAATCATCGCACTGCATATGCATGTCACGAAGCAGCAAGCTAGTTTGAAAGATGGAAACCTTAGTGGCTGGAAATATTCCCATTACTTTGATTTTGTCAGGAGGAAAGATGACAAGAACACTGCTGCTGCAGGTAGTCAGACTAAAATTCCTTCCACTGCGAAAAACATGTCTTCAAACCTCTTGTCTTTAACCCCCCGGCTAATATGATCGACAGTGCAATAACGTGAGGCTCCAGGAAATACACCCCACCAAAGATGCACCCTCCTCGACCATGGAGGTTGGCTGTAGTGCTGCAAAACTGGATTTTAATTGTGGACAGCTGCAGCTACAAAGAACTGATGAAGCTTGTGGCTGGATATGTGGTGGACGTAATGTTGCTCCATGAGTGACTCTCCGTCTTGCAGGCAGAGCCTCTGGAAAATACGGGTACAAATACATTTGCAAGCTAACTAGCCTTAGCTTCACTTAGTGGCGGTTACCCTGACATTCACACAGAAGCACGTATCCGAAGTTTGGGGAGATGCGCAAATACCAGTTTTATGGGGTGTAACAAAAAAGTAATATAACGAGTAGTAATGAATTACTGTTGGCAGGGAGTATTTGGTAAAGTAATATTATTACTTTTGAAAAGAGTAACATGTTATGAGTAAAACATTTCATATTTAGAGTAACAAGCCCAAAAGCCATCCCTAGATTCACTCTCATTTGGCATTTAACCTCACTGTATTTGTGTTTTTTTGGTGCTGTGTCTCTTAAATGCCTGCATTATGGTCTGGCGCCTGGTTGCTACCTTTTTGTAAAGCCTCGAGCTCACCTCAGTGCTGTGGGGGTGCACACCCATAAACATCCCAAACACAGAAAATAAGAAGATAACAAAAATCCAAGCAGAGGGAAGAATCCCTGCAGAAAAATACACCGCCACACACTTCTAGTGGGCCGTAAGTGATGATAGAGAGGGATTACTTCTGTAGGAGTTTATACGCTGTGTAGACATTGTTTTAAGGAAAATCCTGCATATGTAGGAAGGCGGACCTATACCGTTCAAGCTCTGTTGATGTGGTTAGTAGCTCAGCACTCGTCTTCTTGCAACAGAGTTATCACATCATGATTGTTTCTGTAGCTTTTGCCGTCTTTTAGTAAGCTTTTATTCAATTGAACTGTCAGTGGCGCCGTCAGTCACCAGTGGGGTGAGCTCTGGAGTGAGACGCTGCTGATTCAGTCGTTGACACTGATGAGTCAATACAGTCAGATAAGTTTGAGGATTTGATGCTAAAAATGTGTCTGCACTTGTACTAAATCTTTCTTCAGCCATCCACTGAGTCCTTGAAGATTATCTTAGTCCACCTGTTATCATGTGACTGAAGTCCTGCACTCAGGTCACATGATGACACCTGAACGTGTCGCACTGTGGGATACATTCAGAAGAAGGTCCACAAGGAAGCCGTTGTGGGGCATTCAGTTATTTCACATGGAAATGTTATTGGAAATGTCCAAATTCCCATTGTTTCTGAGCACTTAAAGGATCCACGTTGTGTTGGCTTAAACGTTGAGACTGAAATGAGTTTGCTCGTTCTGCTTGATTGTGTGATATGAATGTAAATTCCCAAAACAGCGACTAAATGGACCTCATGGTGAGATTGTTTTTGTCTGCTGTTTCCAAGAATGAACTCTGAATCTCAATTTTAAGCCAACATGGAAAAGAAACGTGCTCAGAAAATGGAAAATTTGAACGTCTACAACGGCATGACAATCAGGAAAACTTCACACTGCTGAGGAAGCTCCTGTGATGTGACAGAAAGCTCCAGAAGAGCCAGTAATTGGAGCTTGTTGTGAGACTGTTTTGGCAACTATTATAGCCTATTGTACTGCAGCGTGTTTGGTGATAATGGTTGAGTATGTGGTAGTATATTTTCCTCCTCAATATCACATCATAGTTTTTATATCAGTTGTTTGTTATACTTTGACAGGCTGCTCTAATGCACTGTTCGTATTTATACAAATGAGAAGTAATGCACTATAATTTGGCTGTGATCAGGGGACCTTTGCACTGCAGGCTGTTATTCCTCAAATGACAGCAGCAAAAGAGGAAGTCAGGTGCCACAGTATAAACTCCTGACAAAGTCTGAATAAGGAGGTGGTCTGCGTGGTATGTAGCATCATGCCAAGTGGCATCATGCCATGTTACAACATGTCACATAGCATCACGCCATGTAACATCATGACATGTAGCATCACGCCATGTAACATCATGACATGTAGCATCCTGCCATGTAGCAACATGTCATGTAGCATCACGCCATGTAGCCTCACGCCATGTAGCATCACGCCATGTAGCCTCACGCCATGTAGCATCATGCCATGTAGCATTATGCCATGTAGCATCACACCATGTAGCATCACACCATGTAGCGTCACACCATGTAGCATCATGCCATGTAGCATCACACCATGTAGCATCACACCATGTAGCAACATGTCATGTAACATCACGCCATGTAGCCTCACGCCATGTAGCATCACACCATGTAGCATCACACCATGTAACATCACACTATGAAGCCTCACGCCATGTAGCATAATGTCACATAGCAATATGCCACGTAGCATCATGCCGTGTAGCAACATGTCATGCAGCAAAAACGTCACATAGTGTCATGTAGCGTCATGTTACATGGACGACGCCCATCCAAGATTCTTTTCCTACACCTAGCCTAGCCAGCAGGGGCAGTATCTTGTGTGATGTCAGAGAAGCTGTTGTATGAGGATACGCTGACCTTGAATGCATCTCAGAGAAAGCTGACAGATTCTGTGCCCCACTCAATGTCATCACCACCAAGATAAAAATATTTCCTTCACTCTCCTGCTGCGTCTCTGTAACTTGTATTCTGTAAAATTGTCACACGCTTTCCCCAAAAGATGCAGACTTGAGAGGATTATAGCGAAGCAGTGTGTGTGTGCAGTGCATGACAGCTGATGAAGATCTCCAACGAAGAATAACGCGGGACAATAACAACCTGTCGACATCTGATGTGTGCCCAAAGCCCTCTGGGAGGTGTAGTTTATACTGCACTCTCCATTGGTATCGCAGCTAACTGCTCTTGATGGCAGGTGCCACATGTAATGGAGGGATGAGGATGTCGCGCTCTCGCAGCAGACATGACCTCCAGGGCCCCGGCTCATCGCATTTGTTTGGAGATGGATCTTGTTGGGACCTTGCCGGTGTATGGTGTCCCCTGCCTGGCTCCTCTCTCCTCAGAGCTGTAATCACAGCAGACTGCATGTCACAGCGCCCTGCTCTAATTGGCCTGTCACTCTCCGTGCGCTGGAGGAGGGGGAGGGGTTGGCCTTTGTGGGGCTGCCATGGCGACTGGGCCATTTAATGAGAACGAGCACGCTGTGACTAATGACATCCCTGAGCCCATCGGATATACTGCAAATGGACAATTTGCTGCATCACTCACACACTTGCACAACAATACACAAACATAAAGGCACACACCTCAGCGTGGTCAAACCTCATTGAATAGAAGACAGTTTTCACCATGAATCAATACATGACAAGTGGACTTCAGTATTACTGCTGAGGCCATCATCCATTCTCATGCACTCTTAAGCATTAATAGTTTTATCTAATAATTCCACTGCTAATGTTATATGGAGATATTAACCACAGCTTAAGATACACATTAACTATTAGGAGGGTCATTGCTCAGGAGACTTTAATGGAAGACATAAGGCATATCATCCATAATAGGAGTATGGATTTGAAGCGAGGCGTGATAACACAGTCGACCATGTTCGCAGCAGAGACAGAAAGAGACATTTACTCGATCATCTTCCATTTCTTCCCATCATCCTGTTTATTGGTCCATTAGTGACCAAGTGACAGCGTGAAACGTGTGGATATCTATCAAGTATATCACTTCCCGAGCTGGACGGCAACCGGCCATATTTTTTGATTTCTCAGAAGGTAACGACGGGCCTAAAACAACACGAGGTTTAAAGGCAGGATGCTGTGGAGTTTACAAGGCTGAGAGAATTCAGGTAGCTGTATAGGCGGCCTCCTGTATTAGATTTTTATTCTTGCTGGGGCTGGTTATATGCTTAATTATTGATTTTTATGCTGTGGAATTATTAAGTAAATACACTTATAAACAAGGCTGGATGTAGACGTATGACACTTCCTGAATCTGAAGTCCTGCTGACTTTAAATTAAGTTAAAATATTGACAGTATTTAATAGGACTGAAAAATAGGACTCAAGTGCAGACAGAAGGCAGGCAGATGCAGAAATAGACCTCTACAAAACGTTAAAAATTATAGATGGAATAACAGCTCACATCTAAGCAAACACACAAGAGGAAATGGAAACACATGGGTCACATCATCGTTACAGCTTTGTTAACCACCCTTACTGGTTGTTGATGCATTTTAAAGGCCGGGTACTTTGGTCACGTGAACAACAGAGATGGCTTAAAGCTTTAGTAGACAATTTTCCATTTGCTTTGTTAGTTTATCTACTCGTACAGAAGTAGAAGGTGATCAGTAAAGAAATTTGTGACATAAATGTCCTCTGAAAGTTAGTAAAATTATAGGTGCAGTTTGAACTTTAAGGTTGGAGGTTCAAAAAAAACAAAAATCCAGAGGAAATGTAATGTGTACAGCCGAGGGTTCGTTTACACGAAACTGATTAATCAGGATACCAGCAGGTGCATTTTTATATCCCATCTAATATGCCTAATGAGTGATGGAATATTACGAGGATTACCATAAAAAAACGAACCATAAATCAGATACATGCTCTAAAGTCTCATTGATAGACCTTCCCTGTGGCGTCTAATTTGAACCGTAGCATATATGTGAAAACACAGGGAGGTCTGAGGTGTATTGTGATCTCCTTGGCTATAAATGCTGTCGTACATTAGGGACAACGTCCAGACTACGGGGTGTGATTGTAAATAGTCACCTCGAGCGACTGCACTGTTTCTAAATTCGGAGCACTGTTGGAACATAGAGTTTCCATTTGGTTATTCAGAGCACAACACTCCTGGAGTGGCAGAGCGTACTTTGGGCACTCTGAGGAGATGGAGCAGCAGAGCGCCAAATGCAGTGAATGTGCTTAACTTAACTGTAATTCATATAGAAATAGAACAGTCTATTTCTGCAAACAACAGTGCTCTCCTTTTAGTCTAGAGTGTCAGATTGGATTTACAAATGTACCCATGGCCGCCAGCTAAGGGAGGCAGAGGCTGTCTGTCCCAGCGCAGGGACTTAATTTACTTTTATAAATAAATAAAAAGACCACTAACAGTTATCTTGTTGGTTTCTTATTCTCTTAGAAAGACGGTTGATGTTATTATTTATTTATGATTTATTTCTTATCTGTGTTTTTATAATAAAATATAGATGATATTTAAATCCCTAAATACATTTTTATCTATGGCCACTGGGGGGGGTCAGTGAGGCCCCTAAACCAACGCAAACTGTGCCTGTGAGTGAATTCACTAACACGGATCACAATATTAACACAGTCAGCTCTACAGTGCCTCCTGCTGTCTTTCAGCTGATTGTTTTGGTTTCTCTGAGCCACAATTTTATATGTTGTCAGAGGTCAGTCGAATCATCTCACTATACCAGGGCTCCAGTTCCACTGGTTTTAAAATACTGGCTACTGTTATGATGAATGCCACATTTTGGTCAGATGGACCTCATCAGTCATCGATTAGGATACTTTTCCACCCTTTACTTCAGAGGCAGAAACAGTCTGGTGTTACTTTAAAGTCTTTTATGTGACATATTCAGAGTAGTTTTGTCATCATCCAACAAAATAGCAAAACTTTTTCTAAACTAATGTCACATATAGCCCAGTGATACCTGCATGTAATTTGAGCTTCGGCCTACAGTACAATCCTGGATAGTAGCCTGTGAGGTGGGGGGCCCAGAGAGAGAGTGGGTCCTCAAAAATGTTTTGGGTGGAGAATGGGCCCTTATAAGTGATAGCCGACTTGAAAATATGCCTGTGTGTTAAATTAAAAACAGTGTCATTTTATACATGCCCTTGAAAAGAGTAAACCCATCACTGTTATGCTTATTTATTCTTTTTTTGTAAATACTCATTAGCATCAATAACAAAACTATATGCGTATTCTTTAACTGTAAATCAACTATTCTTACATTAACTAATCAACCATTGAAATTGTTAAAGTAAATGAATAATTTCTTATTTTCTTTGGTATGTTTTGTTATATACAGACATACAGTGCATATGATAATGATTGCTGGGTAATATGTTTGTTGATGTCATCCAGTGTCAGGTCTTAAATCATGTGACAAGACAATATGTGCATGATAGAGAGCAGTAGAGCCCGTCATAATAGCGTGCACTGGAGCCCATCGTAACTACCTTACACCACTGCAGCCAGTGTTAGAGATAGTCAAGCCAGATAACCAAATATATCGTTGGTAAGCTGAACTGGCCTCAGGTCTCATTTAAACCACCAGAAACACAGAATAAAGCACTTTCACGTTACAAATCAGTGTAACTCCAGTGCTACTATTCGCAGTTGAGCTGCTTACTACGGTGGCTGATTGGCTCTATGTGGAGCCAGTGTTTGGTTTGTCTGTTCTGGGCTACTGTAGCAACATGGTGATCTCCAGAAACAAAGACCTGCTCCCTATGCAGATATAAACGGCTCATTGTAAGGTAGAGAGAACACAACAATTCTTATTTTCAGTTCATTATGCACCAAAGAAAAATCGCTTATTATATTCTGTTCTATTTCTGCCACAATATCCCCCTAAATCCGACACACTGGTCCTTTAAGTAACAACATCTCGCATGTTGTAAGCAACATGAACTCATGCTGGGTGATGGGAAGCGGAGAATGGGAGAAACGGCAGCCAAATATAGAAAATTAGACAGATTTTTGTACGTCAGACATCTGGTCTTAGTGGATATGCAGTGCGGCCATTGTAATTCTTGTTGTATCTGTAGCCACATCGCAGCACGGCCTGACAGAAGGTGACTTACAGTACACTGGTCTGGACAGGCATACTGGGGAATATAAAGGAAAGGACACTGCCGTTATTCACGGCGCCACTGGAATCGTTAC
>JAPZEB010000012.1:16582203-16595679 GCA_029783705.1 Chaetodon striatus
ATCCCTCTTTACATACACTTCCTGCTTTCTGCATATCACGTGTTGGAGTAGCTGTTCCTGCTCAAGCAGCAACTTCAGGGTCTGAAAAATGAAGCCAATACGGAAGTGCCAAAAACTGCAGTTCCTTAAGTGGCCACTTGAGGCTGGCTCCAAAAGGCAGTCAATCTCCATAGACCCCCTCAATATTAAAGTGCCCAATTTAACAGAAGAAATAAACATGTTTACAGCCTGGTACAATAAACAGTTTTGGTCTCTATAGCTAATTTCAACATTCACAGTATTATATAACTCACACATTTACACTTTATTAAGTCTTTAATTCATGCATGATTAAAGGCACTCCTCCACAGCTCCACCCTCTTGTCCAAATATGGTCACTTCTGGCTTTAAAAAACTGAGATGGTGATGACTGAAATGCTGGACTCAAGGCTTCAAAAAACTTACAAACTGATGGGTGACTTCCTGCAGAGTCACAGACACAATATATAATTTAATAATTTCCAAAAAATAAATATACACTTTGCATGGAGAAACACATGTTGCATGGAGAAACACAGTGGTGGACACTGACTGTGCTCCTTTAAAATAACATGTACTAACAAACAATACTGCCTTCTGAAAAAGTGCCCCCACCCCTTTCCATCGTTACGCCCCTGCTTATGACACTTTGTTTGTAGTGGTGTTTTATTTTACAGCATTACAGTGTTTCTAGTAACGTATTTAGTGAGTGTTTAGTACTTGATAGTTGTCTGAAAATGTTGGACCGTGGCCATGTTGTTGGGTTGTTTCATTTTCATTAAGAGATGTGTTGTGCATAGAATATTGTTTGGACCTGATGTTTTTATATGATCATGTAAAGCTTTTTTACACATTTGTGTTGTGATATCTAAATACTAACTAACGAACCAACCACCCACATGATAGAAATAAATACTCAACCAGAGAGCAAGAAAAAGACTAAATAACTTAAAGGTGTCTTTTTTTATTGTTCCTATGTATCACTGAAGCTGTTGTTCATCTGATAAGTGGTGATGATTGTTATCGCTGGCACTATAAACTGACTCTGTTTATTTGTGTAATGAGTCATATTAAACATCCAACTGAGCAAACTACAATCCCAATGAGGCAATATCGTTTAGAAAATCAAGATCAGTGGCCCTGCCAAGTTACACCGCCATCTCTGCCTCCACATTCCTCCTGGTTGTTAAAGGAACAAGATAAAGAAGGAGATGCAGAGAAACAAAGAGTGTTTGGCTGGCGACAGCTCAAATAGGAGGAAAGCTTCCTATTAGCACTGGTGAGATAAAATCCAGGTGGTGAAATCACATTACTAAGGACTCTGGCAGTGTGTTTCTGCACAAGGAGGTCGCCAGCCAACACAGCTCAGGATGATGTGGTATTAAGACTGAATTCAATCTTTTGTCCATCAGGAGGGTAAGTTAGAGGACAGGGAGATATATTAGTGATGCCTCATTTTAAGGGCCTTTAAACTCCTAATTATTTTGTTAGAAGTTTCCTGGAAACAACTGTTGTTTGGCACTAATTACGGGCAACACAGAGACAATTACTTAATTCTAATCATTAGCTAAGTGTAACTTAGTCTTTCAATCAGTACACAGCAGGTCAGCTGGATGTGTCACAGCTCCATTCATCCTATAGCCTCTCTCCATACACAGGGGCTGACTTTGCGTGATGCGATTTGACTCAGTGCGTCAGCACAGCGCAGCAGGGATTTGCAGCTCCATACAACAGGTGTGTTTTTAAGTGATGACACGCTTGTCTTGAGTCAATGACGTTTAAAAGCAGCATCCTCTTTGGCGCTGTCTACTTTTGCACTGTGCAACGGTTGTTGGTAGACAGCTACTTATCATCATGGATTTTCAGGCTGTCGCTTGGCACCAACCACTTACTGCTATAAAAACACAGATAGGATGATGAAACAGATCTCGAGGAGGAAGAGCTAAATCTGACGTCCATCTGATGTCCATCTGCAACACATTCTCATTCCGAACTTGTCACATATTGACGTTTTAGGCAGGGACTTTTCACATCCACATATGACATGCAAGGTACCCTGGGTGTGTTGGTTGTTGATGTTCTGGGACACCGCGTCAAGTTCTTCCTGTTACAATGCATCGTCTTCTTTCAAAATACACTTCTGTTTTCACAGGAAATTTAATGTTTACATACAGTCTCTTTTCAAATAAACGCACTATGTCAGTACAACACCGTGAATTGAAGTTTTTTTTCCTTCAACAACAAACACAAATGGTTGGGTATAGGCAACAAGAACACGTGGTTAGGTTTAGTAAAAAAAGAACAGAGTTTTGGCTTTACAATCTAACAGGATGTGAACACCGCTCTCTCTGATGAAAGTCGGTGTTTGTTGGACCCATTCACCACCCCTTGCACCTGCCCTACTCAGACTTTTGCTGCCTTAACTTTCGTCCTTGTGTTTCCCCCTGATGCTGCTGGGCATTGTTCAACTATAATGGCAACCGGCCGCATATCATGCCGACGTTAAAGGATGGCTTTTTTCAGTTGGTTTCTGATGCCGCAAGTCACTGCCCAAGCGCCGGATTTCAACAACTTCATCTGACACCCATCAAACGATGTGCCTTGGCCTCACTCTGGACTCAATCTTGGGTGCAACTTGGCACAATTCAGCATGTTTAAACTGGTCAAGAAACTAAAAATCAGCGCAGCATGGTTTGACTAGGTGCGGCCGAGAGTCCCAATAGAAAAGCCCTACTGTTGTCTGCTCTGTCTTTGCCCTGCCACCTGGCACTGGCTGTCACTGTAGGGGTGGCTGTGGCTCAGGAGGTACAGCAGGTTGAGATCGGCAGTTCGATCAGCTCCTCTAGCCTGCGTGTTGAAGCATCCTGGGCAACATACTGAAACCCAAATTGCTCCTGTTGGCTGTGTGAATCAGTGTGTCAATGCGTGTGAATTAGGTTTAGATGGTAATTGTACAGTAAAATAGGTAGTTTAAATTTAGGTGAGCAGATGGCATCTTGTATAGTAGCAATCAGTGTATGGATGTGTGTGTGAATGGGTGAGTGTAACATGTGGTGGTAATATTAGTCAAAGTGTTTTTAAGACTAAAAAGGCACTATACAAGTGCAAATCCATTTTCCAATGCAGAGCCATTCCTTGCTGCTCTGCAGCGACCCCGTTCCCACCTTTTGCAAACCTGACCTCTTGCACCTGATACTCACCTGCTCCCCATTTCCCTAATCAGCCTAGCAGGATATACACCGGCCCGTCTCCACTCATTCCCTGCCAGATTGTCAGTGATGCTTATACATTTGCTTTCCGGCCACCTGAACCTGAACCTGAGCCTGTCCCTTGTTACCTGCCTCTAGGATTTTTTTCTATTTGGATTATTCTCTTTTAACCCTTTTAGATAAGTTTGCCTGTTTTGACTGCCTTCCACGACTTTTATCTGAACCTGTCCGCCTGTGTGTTTAAGCCTGTTGTTATGTCTGAACAACAGAATGTGCAAAAAAGTGAAAGTTATTTACAGGCAAACAAACAAATCAACATGTACAAATAATTAGATGATTTAAATAAAAAAATCTGTAACACCGGAGGAGAGACAGAGCTTTTTCCAAAAAAAACCAAACTCTCTTTCAACAAACATTTTCACAATAACGTTAAAGGAGCTCTATACGACATGCAGAGTACAGTATATTAATGAACCTGTTTCTACCTGGCTTAAAGTGCAGTACATACCTGTGTCTATTGTGCATGTCCAGCAGATCACTTGTGTCCAGATATCGTTACTCCCCACATCACTTATGCTAGAAAGTCAAAGGGCCCTGCGTAGTAATTACATCCACACTGTCGCTAGCATGCTCGCTAGTTAAATTAGCAGTTGTGTTGCTACAGCTGGAGGTATCACTGCCAACTGAATTCTACATATTTCCTTCCATAGTGAAAAACGATGGATGGTCATGCAACGCTTAGTCTAAGTTGTTGTACAGTGGGAAAGTTACAGAGCCTTAGCACGCTGTCACCAAAACAGCCACCATGTCCTGCACTGATGACGTAATCCTTGTCGGGGACACATCAGGACACATTAGCTTTAACTCTACCAAAAGATGATCAAATGTGTCCCAGGCCACGTCGGCAAGCTGTTTGAGTGATCGGATCAGATCACAAAGTGTCTTGGTGAGGCATGTTAATACCAAGTACAAATAGGCTCCATGATTCAGAGTCTGTGCTAGGTTTGCCTGCATACAGCTCTCAACCTGGATGTGGCTGTGCCAGCGGCTAGCGGCTAACAGCAACAGAGCTGACACAGCTAACACTGGGGGGAACCAGAGGGTGGGCACTACACTTCTGCAGTGTTATCAGCAGTAACCGACATGTGAGCGCAGTGCAGAGCACCAACAGTTAGTTAGCCAGTGGGATACACACACAAAGGACTGCATTTACATGCATAGGAGTCAGGCCCATTCAATACAACAATGAACACAGAAGTTCAGATAATATGGAGCGTAACTTCGTTCTCTGCTTAGTATGCTATTACTCTATTATACCTTCACAAAGCAAACAGTGGTTTGCTGCTTTTTTAATTTTCTGAATGTCGTGTACAACTCCTTTAATTTGCTTTTACAAATTGTAGCTCTGCACATATATTGAACCGCATGTCTTCATATCCTGGATTTAAAAAAGTGCCCCTGAATTCCCACTGCAGCCACCTTTACCAAATCACCACGCGACTGCTGCTTCATTGTGTTCATAATTGTAATCCCTTGGACCGATGAAAGGGGCGAACTGTGCTGGTTAATTAAAACTGCAATCAAATTTACCCCTTAAACTGGCTGCAAAAAGGGACCTCATTCAATTAAATCACGCATCACTTTCCTTTCAATAACACACAAACAAACAAGTGAGGGGGATGGAGTCGCGTAAATCCACGCGCGTGTTGATTGCCTTCTACTGCTGGGATTTTTTTAATTTGGTAAACAGTGGCTGAGGTGGCGTTTGAGGTGCCGTGGAGGAGAGTCCGTGGAGCAAAGGGGATTAAAGACCCTTCCACTGGCCTTCTATTGGCACTTGTCATGCACTTAATTTGATGCTGTAATTAACTTTTGAAATCTCAAGGCATTTTGCAGCATGTGTACACGGGATTCTTTGCAGATAAATGCAGAGCGGGGGCTGATAGGACGAAGTAGCTGACTGCTGCAGAAAGCATTTCCTGTTTATCTCTTCCTACTACAAGAAAGACCATGATCCTGAAGCCCTCTGAAGGCCTAATGTTATACATCCACATTGTGTGCATGTGTCAGCGTGCCCATGTGCATTTGTGTGAAAGTAATTATATTGATGGAATACCTTGTGTTTGCAATGTTTCCTTCCATTTAGAGCCTCACTTTGCACAGCAGATGCTGCCCACCTGCTACTTGGTATCTGCCTGCTTGACTGAGAGAATATAAAACAGTCAAGGACCCACTTGGATGCAGTCAAGGGTTTAATGTATTTTTGTGATTATATACACACACACACACACACACACACACACACATACACGCAGTTAATGTGTGAACAAACACAGCACATACACGCACACAAAGACACACACACACACTCACACAGGTAAATCAATTCATGCAGAAATCCACAAGGGTTTAACGGAACGGAGAGAGGGCGACTTTTTCATGTGGGCCAACCAATCAGGCGATAATTGCTTTGAAATTAAGTACCTTTTGTATTTGAATGCTAATTAACAGATGAAAGAAAATACTCAATAAGTCATTAACAGAAACCTAAAAGAAAATGTTGACCAAATGAGTGCTTTAAAAAATGTGGAGTTCGTTTTAATTTTTTGAGCACCAACTGCAGACAGATTGACTGCTTAAATGAGAGCAGGTAATGAATTGTCATTGACCTTGATACACAAGTCATTACAGTGTAATTGAATCAAATGGCTCTCTGTTGGTTATTTACTGTAGGTGGCTGTCGATTAGATTTAGCTAAGAATCCCGTTAAATGAGACAATATAATGTTTTTAAACACCAGCCTGCAAGCTGCCTTTAATGCTGCAAAAGTACGTATGCGGATGGTTAATTTCACATTTGAACCCCGCTGCCCTCCGCCCCTCGACCCCTCTGCTCGGTTGCAGAGCTCTTTGGGTCACTGAAAAACTTCCCATGTCAGGCTTCCCTCTTTTTGCAGCCTTGAGATAAGACTGCTGTTTGTTCTGTGCACATCCAGCCTCTCCCATAAGTAATATGCATTCCTTAGAAAAAAATAAAATAAAACATTGAATATCATTTGAATATCTTCTTGAGGAAATGATTCAGTAAATGCATGGAAAGGACCTCGTTGAACTGTTCAGATGAGAGCAAGGGCACAGTGAGGGACAACAGCAGGATAAATTGTCTCTGTTTGGTTTGTGCATGTAAATGTGTGTGTAGCGTTGACAGGCACATAGAAAAGGTGTCAGAATAGCAGTATATTTACTCAGGTACTGAGGATAAGTAGCGCCAATACTCGTACTTTACTTCAGTTCTTCCACATAATGCTTCTTTGTACTAATACAATATTGTCCTGTTGACTCCACTACATTCTTGTGACACGTATTCATGGTACTTTTCAGATTAATATTTTACTTTAAAAACACAAAATGACCTTATCACCCAAAGCTAAAGATGTTAAAGTTATACTCGGTAGGAACAGAGTGACCCAGGAATGAGTCTGGTGAAAACCAGTCAGCATTTTACTACTCACGGTTCCCTGGTCTCAAAGCCGATTGTTTTTTTAATGGGTTTTTGGTTAGATGCCTGACATATGGCTGCGGTTAACACAAGCATAAGAGACTTTCATGCTTCTACAACTTAAATTTTATCAGTAAAAACCCCACTTATGAACTTTGACGCTTCTATGTGTCTTAACAAAGGTGGTGCTAACAAGTGGCTAAATGAGACTAGCTACAACCCAGCTCTTAGGCTGCAACAAGGATGGGAGACGAGACGAGTTTAGAAAGGGTTAAAAGCTTATTAATTTACAAAATAATGATAAATGACTAAATAAAAACATCATCCCTGGAGAACTCTATTGTTTGTTAATGTTTGTAAGCAGTTATGCCAAACAGCCTCAGACTCACTCTTGTTTGCTATATTTTTGATTTTTCAGTGTTGTGGCCTCGATTTTTTAGCTTCCTCACGTACACGTTGCTTAGGGTCTGGCACCTGGTTGCTAACTTTTTATAAATTCCTGACCTGAACTGCAGTCTGTGCCCATGAACCTCCTGAACACAGCAAAATAAAAAGGAAATTAGAAAATGCAGGCAAAAGGCAGGGTCTCTGCAGCGTAACACACTGCTACAAACTTCTTGTCATCATAAGTGATGATAGAGAGGAATTTCTTTTGTGTAAGTCTGTTGGGTTTTTTTTTTTAGGAAAATTATTCATCATATATCTGTAAAGATAGAACCAGTTATCCCAGACATTTTGGATGTGACCCTTTACAAAAAAGTAGCATCCTTTCTATACTTTTTAGACGGTTTCATTTAAATAGAGTACGTGTTCAAATTATTTCACAAAAAAGCAAAAACTAGCTAAAGGTTCCATTATATTATTTATGTAGTAGAACTTTGTCCTATTTTTTTCCTCTTTCCTGCCCCATTAATCATCTCACAACTCTTCAGGTTTATCTTGTGATCATTTGGAGGGCTCTGACCTTCAGCTGGGAACCTCTGGACTAAACTACTTAATCCAAAAATCTCTCTGACGTGACTCAGGCAGAAATTATGTTCACGGATAAGTTAATGTGTTGAAGTTCTATCACATCATATTACGTTATCACGTTTATTTACCTAATGCCATTTTATAGCATAGTGGTAACTTGCTAACATAGATGAGTCTACTACCCAAAAAGCTACTTGTAGCCCCACACTGCTGTCCATGGTCGAAACAATCACGCTAAAAATAACTTCGTAAGTGTGCTTAACATTTTTTCTAATGTTATAACATTACCATAGACAAACCGTGGTGGCTGGTATGAGGCACTTGCCATGGTAACTAATCGTAGTACGATGGATCGACATTCCTTCCTCAAACTCTGACGGTTCCCTTGAAGTTAGAGCAACTAGAGGAGGTAAAGGGGATGCTGCAGGCAACCAAATGAAACACACTGTAACCTTGGATACAATTACAGACTTTTCTGAAACTGAACATTGTTGGAAACAATTCAGATAGATAGATAGATAGATAGATAGATAGACAGACACAACAACAATGAATAAGGTGTATTAATTGGCCAGAGGTGTCACAACATACAGTACTGGTATTAATGTTGCCATTATATTTTGAAAATGAAATAATTATATCATGTTAATGATACACATATAATTATATCTTGTAAATAATGCAGTGCCTCTGAAATCAAATCTGTCTCTTTCCATTCATACTTTGTCTCCCTCCCTTTACCTCATCTGGTTGCCTTTTCAAAATCTACTGAGTGTAACAGTGTGCTATTTGTACGGGTATGGTTGAAGACTCTTTCTCCACCTTCATGCGCTCGTATTTTGAGTGTAATTCATTTGCCAAAAAAGAGACAAAATGAACAACAAAGTTAAAGATGAATTTGACCTATAACATTTTTTGTATCATTATGATTTTAAAATTTCAGATGATATTGCAATAATATGGTTGTAGCCAGCCCTGGTGAGTATAACAATATAACATAGGTTTAACTGTTTTTAGAAATTTTAATGCGGAAGTGTTTCACATTATATTTTACAGTATTTTAAATACATGTAACAGACTGTTTTTACATTGTTGTACTGGTACTTTTGATTAAGTAGAGGATGCGGTTGCTTCCTCCCCCACTGTAGATCAGATAATGAAAACAGTTTTATGTTATTTTAATAGACAGTATTTTCGAGTACAGTGGTTTGCCTCCATTTCAACAATGTGTGTGGTTGTGTGTGTGTGGCTGTGTTTAAGATGACTGTTATGTCCCCTCCTGATGTTCTTTGGCCCAGTCATTAACCTGGGATTAGCCTGGCAGAGATGGAAGTCAAGGGTCAGGGAGTAAGTGAGTCGCCCTGCTGCACAGTCTGGTTTCCAAGCCCTGAATTGAAACTTAATGCTTCCCTCTTAAAAAAAAAAAATCTCTCCTCACCTCAGGGGTATTTGTGTAAGTGTGTGTTTGTGTGCATCAGATTTGCTTGAGTAGGTATTTCATGCAGTTGTTGGCTTCTCTTTAATCTTCAGCATTTATTCTTGTGATGCTCACATGCGTTTAAAAAGTGCTGAAGAGTTGCACAACTGGCTCAAAGTTTAAACAGAGTTATGGCCATTTGGCCGCCGTGGAGATATGAGAGAGTGGAGGGGCGGCGGCGAGGGAGAAGCACGTTTGGCTGAAGCTTCTGAAGGGGGCAGAATTTGTTTTATGAGGGTAATTGATGCTTTGCTGCAGGAGAAGAGGGCAAAGCAGGCATGAAATTGTGCAGGGGATCAGATCCGTATCGGAGCATACGGGAGAGCTGAGGGAGAACAACGGAGCCTGGCAGCCCGGGGTGGCTGGATTAGGGTGCCGCTCAGCACTGAGGTACAGTTAAGAGCCAATTTTATTCTCTAGCAACCCAATCAGTGGAAAAGCCCTGTATCCTATTAGAGTCAAGTTTAGGGAGGAGAAGCAGAGCTGCTGGGGAACAGCCATTAAGACATTCATATAGCCATCAGAACAGAGAGAGGGGAAGGCACTGAGAACGGAGAGGAAGGTGGAATGAATTGTGAAAAAGCAAAATATATTTGTGACGAAGCAAAAGGTCCAGCGTGTAAGATTTAAGGGGATAAATTGGCAGAAATGGAATATAATATAATACGATTTTTTTCTTTGGTGTATAATCTGAAAAAAAGAATTGTTGTGTGTTTGTTACCTTAGAATGAGCCATTTATATCTACATGGTAAACGGGTCCTTGTGTACAGAGATTGCCGTGTTGCACCACCATGTTTTAACAGTAGCCCACGACTGACAATCCAAACACTGGCTCTAGATGGGGCCAATCACGTTTTTGCGTAAGTAACCGTAATTAGCAGACCTTCCACAAGTCAAACAGCTTCAAAGAACCTAATCATAAAAATAATCATACATTTTATTTAAAAGGTGCCTTTCAGAACACCCATGGTCACCTTACAGGACATAAAATAACATTCAGAACAAGAGTCATGAATTAGGCAGAAGCATATTGTTGCTGCGATAAAAACAGTACTGTTTTAAGGGGGAGGGAGGGGCAGAGGGTACAGTCAGTGTTAGAGTGCATAAGCCAGCTTAAATAGGTGGGTTTTGAGTTGGGATTTGAATGATGTTCTGCTGTCAGGCTGTTGAATGTGTGGGGGCAGGGAGTTTCAGAGCCTCGGAGCAGTGCAGCTGAAATAATTGAAAACAAAAATATGGATATTTTAATGTGAGACTGCTTTATATAGTGCTCATGCAGCTAAAAATGCTGTGCACTAAAAAATATTCAACAATTTATACAATTTCCAGCTTACAAAATGTTCATAAACATGGGTCAAAGTTTCTTCCATCAAGTCTGTCTTTTATACATCACAACTTTTGCGTAGGAAGTTGTGTACGCCTCTTTCAGACCTTGTTTTGAGCGTATGCAGTATGAGATCCCTGGTCCATTTGTTTTGGAAAGTAGGAAACCTCTGAAGATATTTAGCTCCCTGTAAAAATTTCCTGAACCTCCTGGATCTTAAGTTATTAGAGAGAACGGTGTGCACACATAGCAGGTGCTGGGCTAGCGGTCAAGCTGCAAAGAGCAGTACTGAGTTGTAACGTGAAGCTACTTTATTCAGTGTTTTTACTGGTTTTAATCACCTGGTCAGTTTATGTTGAAGAGGAATTACCCTGTGGGTATCTTAGCTCCCTCCTGAGCAATGAACACTGAAGGATTCTTATCCTGGATTTCATGCTTGGCACGTGGGAGAAGTTTCAGCTGGTTGCAATCTGCAGTCTTCACCACTAGATGCCACTCAAACCTACACACTGCTCCTTTAAGTAACTTGTCTACAAGTAAACTCATGATCTTTCTATCTTGAACTTAAAGTGATAACTTCATGCCAACATTCAGGAGGTCATCCAGCACTAAAGGCGAAGAGAATGAAGATCTGAGCAGGGGGTTGGTTGGTCATTTTACACCTGAATAGCCAGCTGATCTCTCATTGTACCCAGGTTTACACCGTATGAGCGCTGAGCAGGGTCATTGGCCCAATTCCCTCTGTGTATTCTTGTAGCGGAGCAGTGTTATTGTGTTTGCAGGCGGCGTGGAGCCCGGCGTTGACAAATGCATAGAGGGCACAGCTCATCAGGATTCCCGAGCTGTCCGTCTGTGAATAAGAAGAGGGAATTGGCTGTCAATCCCTAATTAATAAACTCTGCTCCTCTCCCCCCACTCTGCTCGGAGTTGTCTGATCAATAACCATTGTGCACTGCCTCAGATGGAAGCCATTCAGATTTATCTGCTAATATCCAGGGTGATAGCCACAGCTAGACTGGAGATGACAGTAGGCTCAAAGCCCATTACCTCCTTATTTACTGTTTTAAATTCTGCTATAGTCACAGCCAGTTGCTGTCTCTAGAGTAACAAATAGGGGAAAATCTCTTCTCTGTTCCTGGGACGAGTCAAGGACAAAGCAGATGGAAAACGTATGAGTGTCTCTTCATTTTAGCTCGTTTTCCCAGGCAGGGATAGATTTGTAAACACACGTGCGCATGCAGATGTAGACATTTCTGTTTCAATATATTTAATCTATTATTTGCAGGTTTAAACTGCTGACCTTCTTTCTGTATATGGCAAAAGATTTTCATGGCGATCAATTCACTCCCTGTCTCCTGTTTTCCAACCTGAAATCAATGCCCCCATCTCCTGTAAAAATGACACAGCATTTCAAAACAAGCTGGTTAATTTCTAAATCCTCATCCTGTTATAAATCCTGCTGTTTTCTTCCCTTTATCTTCAGCACAGTCAGCACCAGTCTCTGTCCACATCCTGCTCATCTGTCTGCCAGATTTGACAGCAGGACAGATATTCCCCGTTATTCACAGTGATCTACAGTCGATGAATAAAATCAGGCGTACTTACTGTAGCAAAAACACTAGCTCTGAAACACAGATGGAAAGCCTCACATTTAGGACCCTGCCTGACAACAGTGTCTACTCTGGTGTCATGTAGAGAGCTCGAGAGTGGATTAATGAGTCCTCACCTTAGCTCTCAGGTCCGGTGTTTATTTGAACTGAAAGAAGAATTACTTTCCGGCTGTGCCTGCTGAGCACTGGGCTTACTATTCTCTCTTTATGTTATTTGCCACAGTGAAGGATGTTTAAACCGTAGATCTGTAACTATCTGACTATAACTGTGCAGTTTTGTTCTGAGGGGGCAAAACTGTAACCAGGGTTCAAATATTTATTCTATTTCTGTTCCACTCAGTTAAAGGGCCACTCTACTAATTTTACACTTGAAGTTTACCTGTCATGAGGAATACTACTCAGTCTGTGGGGACAGTCATAAAATGTCTTCTGTTGCTCTGGAGAGAGCTTAAAAAAAATCCTGATGACAATATATCATGAAAGATGCTATCAAGATTATGAGAAATGTAGGATACAGCGATTTTGGAGCTTGATTTATGATAGACTTTAAAAGTCAGGATATCTCGGCCTTCAATTTTGACCATTCTTTTTCTTAATCTGTCTCTTTTGAGTCACCTTACTTTGTTGAACCACGATACTAAATCACTGGAGGGAAAAGGAAGTTAGACTCTCATACTCGTCTTGCATAGCCAGATGTCTCTCCACTGCACTGTGTCAGCACTAGAGAAGGGTCTGGGAGCACATTATTATTCTGCTACAGGAGAAGAAAAAACTTTGGCTTGTTTGTATTTCTTTAAACCAGTCACAGTCAAAATGGGCGGTGCTAAGCCCAGGATGTGGCGACTGCGCCCCATGTAAAACAGTGTCGGGAATGAACTTGTTTTGGTGGAACATTTGCTCGTGGGAGATCTGCCGTTAAAATGGCTTATTCTCCATGAAAGAAAACATCACAAAAAACATGAACAGTCATATGTCGACTGTGTGATTTAACTTTTACTGATAAAAGACAAACATAATTTGATAATTGGTGCCCTAGAGGTGGAGCCAGACTACACTTCAGCTATAGAGGAGCTCACTGGACCTGTTAAAAACCTTTCCCAGGTGCAGAGCTGCCCCAGACCAAGAATTTTCCTAGTCAACCAATAGTTGTCATTTACGGCCATTAGTCGACTAGGTGCCCACATGTTTACAATATTAATTTAATTATTAATTATACATTTTGGGTGGGGCAACACAATTGGTAAAAGTAACATTGTTAACACTGTGCTACATTACAGAGAAATACAAAAGCGTACTAATGAACCTTCATTAATATAGGCCTATATTTTATCTACAAGTGCACGTCACACACTGAGCGAGCCGCCTGT
>JAPZEB010000012.1:16601977-16612368 GCA_029783705.1 Chaetodon striatus
ACACACACACACACACACACACACCCACACACACACACACACACACACACACACACACACACACACACACACACACAAACAGATATACACTCATGCGTCTGAGCAGAAACAGCAATTATTTGTGCAAATATGTGTCTGCACCCTAATTCTCATTGTATATTATGTAGAATTTGATTGTGCTGTGTGGATATAATACTGCTTATCTCTACATGCTGGAAGTGATGTAATAATAACACTGATAACAATAACGATTTATGTACGTCTCTAAGGCCAGGATAAAATAACTATGTAAACAAACCATTAGCTGTAATAAGGGAAGACACTGCTGGCTTCATTAGGTGCTCAGAAGGAGGATCCCCAATAAGAGCCCGGCTCTCTGTCTTACCTGGTTGGTTAGTTTTTCTGTGTGTATTGTTTTGTATTTTCATTGTGCTGTGCTGTGGGGAATAGGTGCCCTTTGGACCATGGAGAGCCGTGCATAAAGGAAATACAACGAGCAAGCAGTACAGTGAAAATCACACAAGCATGAGCCAGCTCCACGGTGATACTCTTTACTTCCAGGAAGCTGACTGGTGATTAATGGATGCATGAATAAAATATTGTTCGAGGAGTCTCTAAGATGTGGGACTGTGCTCCAACAGCTGGTGTCAACAATCAGTCGATGAAGTGATCGACAGAAAAGTAATCAACAACAACCTTGGTGATGGATAAATCATCATTTATCAACCCAAATTAAATGTGAGACTCTGCTGCTTTTCTCTGTTTTATCTTAGTGTACATTTTAATTTCTGAGTGTTGGTCAGATTCATCAAGAAATGTGAAGATGTCATCCTGCAATGGGCATTTTTTTCCCCCACAATTTTCTAGCATTTATTGACTACACGATAAATAGAATTTTAACGGGGCCGACAGATCAATCCCAAATGATCAAATCCCTGATCAATACACAAGTGGTAGATATTGGATGATATTTAATGTGTAACATTTACACTGTGTACTCAACAATTTGCCATCATATTGATCACTGTTTGGCACATGGTGACAGTGTTGGCTTTTGTAAATCCCTGTCATATCATGATGTTGTAAGCTGTTATGTATTTGTGATTTTAAATCTACGTCCTTAGCTATCTGTGCAATTGTATATGATGTTAATTTTAATTCTGGCAGTGTGAGCTCTTGTAATTAGAGGCCCTAAAGTTCCTGTACCAGGTACACTTCATCTATGCTCATCATTTTTAACTGTAAATGTTGGACGCAGCTCTGTTTGTAGCTGATCTTTTGAACTTGTATGCCAACACCATCTGCGAGGCATAAGGTAAGATGGGGGAAGCTGCCCCCCTTCAGAATGAAGTAAACTGACTGTTAAATAAAATATTATATATATATTTAGATATGATTTTAGCATGTGCAGGATGATGATGATGCATAAACCAACACACTGTTGGGAGAAATAAATAAAAAAGATATTTTTGGCAGATATCTAGATGAGGAAAGATTGTGTTAGGGGAGTGCATGTCTATTTTGTAACACTGGGTGGTACTTGGACTGTAAATAAACTTGGTTTATTACTTATTCATTTAATTGTGTGGTAAATAGACTGGGGATAGTTGTTGCAAATAAATTTGGAAATGTGTTGAAACAATACATGAGTTGAAAGAATATGAATAAGAGGATGTATAAGTTTTACCTACTCCCTTTTGGACACTGTTATCTTTGTCTTGTTTTTTATTATGTTTTTATAATTTTTGGTTCGAAATAAAGTCATTGATTCATTCATAAATTGAAAGAGTAGCCAATTTTGTTGTCACAGCACAAAAATGAAAAATTTGTAAATGAAGCTGGGCAATGATTGAAACCAAAATACTACAGTACTACTACACATATGTAGTTATGAATTATATTAAGTCACATATGACTCTATACTAGATAATTAAACTAAACAATATTTTGAGGCAGTATGCCCCTGGGTTTCTTTCCCCCTCTCTAAGGGGGGAGTCTTGTCCCAAAGGGTCTAACTTTACATTTTTACTAAAAGGAGAATAATCTTTTTTTTCTTTTGAAATAAATTGAATTACTTTCCCTACAAATCCCC
This sequence comes from Chaetodon striatus, assembly GCA_029783705.1. Lineage (NCBI taxonomy): Eukaryota > Metazoa > Chordata > Actinopteri > Chaetodontiformes > Chaetodontidae > Chaetodon > Chaetodon striatus. The sequence goes on from JAPZEB010000012.1 coordinate 16,604,070, forward strand.
CATCATCATATATAAGTAAAAGCTTTTAATGTACAATTTAATATAAATACATAGATCGCTATTTCTCAGTGACAAAAATATTGGATCAGTTAAAACGGTTCCTGTGGAATAAATCTCAAGAATGCAGCAATTCAGATAAAAACTCACAATTCACTGAGTGCCATATATTGATTAAGGGAGGGATTTAGGGGATAGGGGGACATCTTCCCCCATCTGTGTATGCTTGTATGTGTGTTTATGGGTATGTGTGCATGTATATACATGTGTGAAGCCTTTGTATATGTATGCATATAGACATATATGTATGTATGTAAGAGTATATATGTGTTTGTTTGGACATATGTGTTTTCTTTTATATATTTTACATATATGTATAATTCATAAATTGCATTTTCTGTGGATGACGTTCCTTTACTTCTTTGTTTTTCATATGGTATGGTACTGTAAAGCACTTTGTAACTCTGCTGTAGAAAAGCACTATATAAATACAGTTTATTATTATTATAATTATTATAATTATCCTACCATATGCTTTACTGGTGACACTTATTTTTCAAATGGGGATTTTTATCTCAAGCTAAATGTCATTAAAAGCACTTCACTAACGGATAGATAAGGACGCCATTAATCAAAATGATTGATGTTACTGTAATCTTTTGGGCCTGTGCACAGCTCTGTTATCCATCTGACCCGGACAGGAAATTCAGGTACTTTGCCTTTTATCATAGGCTACTTTATTCGGATAGGTGTAACGAAAACTAGGGTCTAATGGGCTAAAAAGCTGGTCAACGCTTGTAAGCTAGTGGCAGAATCTAACGGGTAACAGGATTTCTTGTAACACCTACCTGGATGCAGCGCGGCATTAACGTCCAATTAGCCGACGTGCATCCTGATTGGACGAGCCCTGAAGCAGCCGTTAGCCAGCCTCCTTATGTCGCAACGTTTAACAGGAAGTTAATTCAGTCAACGCTAAGTATGTCCGTATATTTTACATATTTATAAACACGGAACCAAATGACTTGGTGTTAATTAAATAAGTGACAATTATTTCGCAGCTCAGCAGTGTTGATGGAGACCAAAGTTACATTCCGCAGACGGCCGGTGTCTGCTGAATGTGTAAGTAGCTAGCTAATTGTTTGCTAACATATTAGCCAAGTAAAGTTTTTGTAAGACAGTAATATGTCACGGTTTAATGCCTGTAAGCTTGTTTTGAGGTTCTTCTGTCCCTCCAGTTGTCAAAAATAAATCCAGTCTGCTTAAGGTTAATATGGTATAAGTTGAACAGTGTCCAAAAATGTAAAACAGAATAAATACTCAACAGACAAACTGCACTGGCAGGAAAGATAAGTAATCACCTGTTAAACCAAATGGATTACTAAAGAGATAATTTTAAACAAGTTGGGGCTACCATGTATTGTTCTTATTGTTGAATTAAAATACTCAGTATTTGATGAGAACATTGATTACTTAAATTAAGAAAATTGTGAAACATGGCCATCATAATGATGTCTACAAACTATTTGTTTTGTCAAACACTCCAGACCCAGAGATATGAAGTTTACTTTGGCAAAAGACAAAGAGAAGCAGCCTCACAACTGAAAACCTGGAACAGGTAATTCTTTAGAAATCATTCATTTATTTATTGATTGTTAAAACAGTTGCTGATTATTTTTTCCCCCATTCAAAATAATAGATTATATAAGTAATCATTATCCCTCTCTTTTATTGTGTTGTTGTTTGTTGAGTTGTGTGTATTTGGCCATGTAGGAGCCGATGTTGCAGACTAGTTTAGACTGTAATTGCTGTGGTATGTGGCATTCATCCATATTATGTATCTGGTCTTTTAAAGTAAAAATATAGACAAATAAATTTGATAATTAAAGAGTCAATAGTAATATGAGTGATGTGCAGTAAATACTCTACACATACAAGTTAACCTCCGTTGCTTCATGCAGTGTTTATCTTAATAATAATAATAATAATACTAAATGTTACGTATATGCACTTTTCTTAACAAGGTTACAAATTCCTTTTCAGAAAAACAGCAGCAGCAAGGTAAAAACAAAAAAGGTAAAATCACTAGATAATCACTATCAGATTAAAACACCATTTAGCAGCTCAGAGTAATAGCAGTGTATACCATCCTATACAAGTTAAATGCTCCAGCTGCACAGCCTGAGAAGGTTAGCTGTTGTCATACAGGGTGATGTGATGTATTAGAGGCTTTCACTCTTGGTCCTGCCTCTCGCTGCAGGCCACCTATTTCCCCATGAATTCTTACTCACTCTGTCTGTGGTTGTAAAATCTGCCAGTTTGAGTACAGCTGTGTGTGTTTATGTGTCTGTCAGAGTGTGACTGTGGAGAATAAGCTCCAGAATGTGTGTTATCTATTAATTCCTTCATTAAGCCCTTATCACCAGTTTTAATGCCAATTAAGATGCGCTTTAATGTGACGGCAGGGCGGGCAAGCGACTATGCACTTCTCACTCCACAGTGACAAGAGAAGAGGAGTAGACCACGTTCAGACAGGACCACCCGCTCGCCTTATCAAGCCACTAAAGGCGCCACAGGCCTGTTAGTTTTGCCTCTTTAACACTGGCACTGTTTAATATGCTCTATATGCCGACACCTAATACTTCACTGACTGCGAACGTATTGAAGGCCAGTTTGATGTCGGCATGCCACTGTGGAGCAGCTTGAAGTTACTACCGCTTCTTTTTTTTTTTAACCTAAATTCAATCCATTTCAGATCTCTTTATTCCATCTCATGTTTGAAGCATTGTGATTGCCACTGTTGAAAAGCATTTGAAAAAGAGGCTTACTGAGTCTTGCTTGAACTACGAGATGAGTTGAAAATTATTGCGAGGGGCAGAATTCACACGCTCCACTGCATGGTGTAGGACATGTAGAGGTCACAGCTTTCTCTGAATGTGTCTGAACAACGCTCTGCTGTATTTACTCACAGGAGAGAGACCACATATAGATAGATAGATGCACACACGCGTGCGTACAGACAGGTGCCTGCTGTGTACCTAACATATGGAGCAAGACAAAACTTTTGCAAACACAGTCAGGGTCACAATGAACACTTTTGTGTGTGAATTATAATTAGATAGCATTGACAGATCTGCAATGTGCAGACTAAGCAGATGGCTCATGGACAGTGTGGAGAGGCGGGGGTTGTTCTGGGGCGGTGAACTACAGGTCTCCTGTTATAGCAGCTGGCTGACAACTCTGGTATGCTGTATGTCAGCAATGAGAGAGAAAAAGAAATGGAGAGGAAGAGAGATGAACAGAGTAAAAGAAAAGACATAGGCAGAGAAATAGAGGGGTGGATTGAGGATGGAAAGACCTAACTTTGTATTATAGGAAAGATGAGAGCTGAGTTGTCAACTAATAAATAAACTGCAAACTAATTTTATAATTGATGAATTGGTTTGAGTAATTGTTTAAGAAAAACATAGAAGTAAAAAGTCTCTAATTCCAGCTTCTTAAATGTGAACATTTTCTGGTTTCTTTATTCCTCTATAACAGTATGCTAAATATGTTTGGGTAGTGGACAAAACAAGACATTTGAGGATGTCATCTTGGGCTTTGGAAAACACTGATTGACATTTTTACATTTTATAGAATAAACAACTAACTGATTAATTGAGAAAATAATCAACACATTGATTGACAATAAAAATAATCTTTATTTGCAGCCAAAGGAAAGACTACAACTAATTTATCTTTTTTTTTTTTTAATATGTTTTTGTCATTAAAATGTAAGAATAATGTGAAACGCCCACATGAGACATTTAAAATACTTGTCTTGTTTCACCAGTAATCCAAATTGCAAGGATATTCAGTCCACTGTCATATGAAAAAGAACTGCAGAAAATCTCCACACTTCAGATGCTAGAGGCAGACTCTGTTGGGATTTTTTTCTCGACAACTCATACATTAATAATCAAAGTTATCAAAATTTCACATGAATTTCTTTTTGATCGACTAATTGGTTAATGAACAAAATTTAAGCTTTGATACTGCGGGGGTAAACTTGATGGATCTTATTGAAACAAACAGGATACTAATAAAAATATACACCATTTTTTCCATGTTTCTATTATTTATTTTAGTAAATATCTCCGACCAAATAAGTAAACAAGGCTACAAATCTGATCAGGCTATAGATGCATTCAGTCAGTGATAAAAATGTACCAAGGTTTGATACCCAGCCCCTTTTAGAGAGTGCAAGTACAGCATTGGTGTGCCATGCTGATGCAAACCTTATATTTAAAACATGCTGGATTGACCTTGCCGTGAAAATCATAAACAAAAACGAACTACCATGAGAGCTTCCTTTAGTATGTTAACTTCACCTCCTCTCTCCTCTCCCTGTGTGGCACTGATGTCTCTTTCCTCCCCTCTATTTTCCACTCTCTATCCTTCTCAATCCCAGCTTTGATGTATGCATGAGGGAGGATTTCCTGAAGACCAAAGAGGCCATTACCCAGGGGCCATTAGGCCTCTAGTAGAGCATGTCAATGAGTGCTGAGTCTTGCTCTGTTTTCACATGCAGCCACTTTACTATGTGGTTAGGATGGAGGGGGGTGATAAAATGTAGCCTTAAACATATATATATTTCATCATAAATATCTGTATTTTTTATCAGAATAGCGCTGTTAACATGGCGTGCAGTAACATTTGATCTAGCGGTTGTTTTCTTACTGTTGCACGTGAGGAGGTTGGGTCATTAATTGGTGCTGTTGTTCTTTCATGCAGACTAAGAGCGAGGGGAGTGAGTCATCATCAATCAGGATGAAACACTCTGACATTTGAGCATGAAAGTCCCAGAGTGCCTTGCGGCCCAACATCGCTGGATATGTTTGTATTTTACAGTAACGGAGGTATGTAGAGCAATGTGGTCTGGATGGAATATTTCTCTTTGTTGATACTAGCCAAGTGTTGAGGTCATGTAGGTAATAACCACATTACAGAGCAAAACAAATAATGAGGGATGTGGGATATACAAATATTTATGTAAACAAGGAGGTCTGTGTGTTATTTAGATTGGATCTTTCTGTTCTGGTGAGTGGATGAAACTAAATGGGATGATAAGCTGTGAGGTGAGCAGGGAGTAAGCTGAAAGGGACACAGAGGGAAGATAACCTTGATTGCTGGAATCACTCTGCCGATCTCTTCAATATATCCCCGTAGAGGACAAGAGCACGCCGACTCTTCTCTGCCATGGTGGAAAAAAAAAAAAAAAAAGCCCTCAAAGAATGTGCGTGGTAAATGAGTGACAGTATATCATGCTCCTGTTTTTACAGAGAGCACTTGAGAGGATCATTGAAGTTTGCTGAGAGCGTCGGGACTCTTTCTCAAGGGCAGCTGGCTCTATCATCTGCGGTGAATGCGACGCGTAGTCCTTCTCTAATCAGAAATATAAAATCTTAGCATTCAGCATGCTGACTAGACTAGGTTTTACAGAGTGTGAAGCCTCACTTTTCTGTCCAGCGCAGCAAAACATCAGCATACAGGCCACAGAAAGAGACACAGGAGGAGGTTAGGGAGGGAGAGAAAGATGGATAAGGTAGAGGAAAAGGAAGATAAGCGGCCAGTGTGTGTGTGTCTGGATGTGTGGGGTGCGCCTTTACTAGTGACTTCCTCGAGGCCTGGAGACAGGGGAAACAAGGAGTGATTAATTTTACTCCAACCTACTTGGCCTCCGTCTGGGGGAGCAGTCCCCAGAAAGTCCGATACAGAACAGCGAGGCCCGTCTCCTTCCTCTCAACTCCCTGGATCAATACCAGATTGGCAGGTCAATCTCTTCAGGAGAAACTGCACGGCCAATGAGAGAGACTGAGAGCAGCCGAGACCCGCCTCTTGTCTGCCTTTTCTCACTGTTTGGAGGATGAGTGGAGCTTGAGGTCATTGATCTGTGTGTTTTCACTGAGCAGATCCCTTAGCTGGCCTTATTGATCAGCTCTAATAAAGAGTGGATTCTCTATAAGCATCGCAGCGTGTTCAATGAGATCCAAGGCCCCAGGGTGGCAATCACCTCTTTTATCTGCCACTCTCGGCCCACAACCATCACCATATACATTCAGGCAGATGAAATTAAATTTGCATTTAAAGGTCCAGTGTGTAGGATTTAGGAGGATATACTGGCAGACATAAAATATAATATAACAAGCATGTTTTCTTTAGTGTACAATCACCTGAAGATGAGAATAATTGTGTTTTCATTACCTTAGAATGAGTCATTTATATCTACATAGGGAGCAGGTCCTTATTTATGGAGATTGCCGTGTTTCTTCAGTAGCAAGAAAGGAAAAACCAAACACTGGCTCTAGATAGGGCCATTTGCATTTTTTGCCTCAGCCACCATAGTTTGAATCCCCTCTGTGAGACGAGCATTGGAGAAAAACACAGATTTTTTTTAACATGAAAGTGCTTTATTTGGTGTTTTTACCAGTTTAAATCACCTGGTTAATTTGTTTTGGTGAGGAGGAGACCTCAATCTACCTCTACAGATAATTCAGCCTGTGGGTAAAAACCTCCTGAATGTCTGGATCTTAAGTTATCAGAGAAAAAAGGTGAGCACTCATTAGCAAGTCCTGGGCTTAGCAGCCTGTGTCTCTGACATCCCAAAGAGTGTAGGCAAAACACTGACTTGTAATGTGACACTGCTTTATTCAGTGTTTTTTTTCTGGTGTAAATCACCTGATCTGTTTGTGTTGAAGAGGAAAAGACCTCTTTTTTTTTAACTTTATTTTATTAATACTTTTAAAAGTAACTCCGTTTGTTTGTTTTTGAGAGGAAGAGACTGATGTGTATATATATAATTTGGATCCCAGTAAAAACCTCCTGAACAATGTACACTGAAGGAAGTTTCAGCTGATTGATATGGAGTCCTCATTGCTAGATGCCTCTAAACCCCCTAAATCTTACTCACAGTTCTTTAAAATGTTCTGTATGTACCTCTGGAGGAAGATAGTTGATTGTTGAGTCTTATTCCCAGTTCGTCAGATACTGATGCTTTGGGATGGCAGCCAGACCAAATGACCAACTCCAAGTGTTCATATTTTACGTCCTGGAATGAACTCAGCAATTAAGTATCTTTCCACAGAGTTATATCCAGCACCTTTTAAGATATTGGTGTGACAAAGTCAAGTGTGACAAGGCTGTGCATCAGAAAATATTGCTTAACTTAGCTGCCGATCAGTTCTTAGTCCTAGCAACTGCAGAGCACCTAGAGGCATCCTATCCATCCAGAGAAACATCTCTACCCCCTGACGTTTTGTTTGCACAGATAAAACCTCCTCTCTGCTCTCTCCGTTCGAGAAAAGTACATATTTGTGCATTAACTCAAAATTAAATTTACATCTATTTTTCTTTCTCCGGGCCCCGTGAGTCAGGTAAAGTGAGACAAGTTTGCCTAATGTATGTTTGAAAGGAAAGAGGAAAAAAGGGGTGGCTGTGAGTCAGCAGAAATGTTTAGTGTGAGTCAGCCCAGCTACATCACTCTACCAGGATCTGTTTGTTGTTATCATTTGTGTCATGATAGGAAGTATGGTACAGTAAATTAATGGGCAAGAGTGGCCATCAATTAGGTTATTTTTCTCCGCATAGGAAATAATAATAAATCAAAGCACGACTGTCTCCTGCTTCTCTGCCACAGATTTGTTTAGAGGGGGTGGATGAGGGGGAGTCGCTTCCTCAATATGTCTCAAAAACTAGTAGCTCTGGGGAATAAAGGCAGATTTTTTTTTTCCTCCACTTCCTGTGGAACAAGCCTAGATATTTGTTCTGACTGAATGATCCGTGACATCTATGTACATAAGCAGGGGACCGCTGCTGTAGCTCTTCATCCCCGCCATCAGGTGGGTTTTTCCTCTCCTGCTGAGGTCTGTGCCCCGCAGTGTGTCCTTTCTACCAAAACAGCCCCGTCTTCCCTGTCAGCGAGGAGACAGAAATGCTGCGCAGCAACCCTGCCGACTGCTGTGTGGCTCTCTGTAGCAGAGCACCTGCGTGTCCCCTACTGACTGACTGAGCCAAGGACAACACAGCCACAAGACCGGCTGTCTCTACCCGTGTCCAGCAAATGAGCTAAGAGACGCTAGACTCCCCTAGGAGCGTCCTTAAACTGGGCTTTAACTGGGATACAACTGGAAAAAACCCAAAGCCTTGAGCACCTTTACTCCATTTGGTGCCAAGGAATGGAAACACACCTGGAACACATCACATATAAAGCTATGAATCTTTATTGTGTGTTCTCCGTTGCATGGACAAACCTAAAAAAAATGTTTTG
>JAPZEB010000012.1:16612463-16630497 GCA_029783705.1 Chaetodon striatus
TCCAGTTGAAATGGTAAGATCAGAGAACAAACAGCAGTGCGGGGAAAGGTAAAAAGACAGGTACAGGTGCACACACACGTGCACACACACGCGCAGCTGATAGAGGGAGATATTCACTTCTCCGGGGGGTAACTTCATGCTGAATTAGATTTACTCTGAGGTTTCAGTGCATCTCTCCTCCTTGTTTACCATTACAATGAACAGTATCTGACTCACGTCCAGAGGAAAACTTGCTCCACTAAAATATACCATATTAACAAGCTTATGATTATTCAGAGGCTTCTGCTTACGACAAAACAAGGAGACGTGCCCTGCCCCGAAACAATAGCTAGGTGTTTCCAAAAATGAGTTTATTAATTCTCCTTGCATTCATTTAAATGTTCATCCACTGGACCAGATGCGCTAATAAGTAGAACAAATGTAGTTGGAGAGGAGCCCCAAGGTGATTTGCTGAATGTTTACACTCCAGTTAATACAATCCGCCCCTCTAGAGTCATGCCTCTAATTATCAAAATAAAGGCTTGATTCCTGCTCATGATGCCGGAGTTTGAGGAGGACAACAGCGCGCCGAGAGTGGACATGAGGAGGAAGAGGAGGTGGCCTGATGCGCGCCCCCGTCTGTCGCACAAAAATAGGCTGTTTGAACGGAGGAAGGACCGCTTGTGCCAACAGCTGAGTCAAGTGTCACAGATGGGCTGAGTGGAGACAGGAAGCTGGGCGATTGGACCTTCAAAATAAAATTTCACCTGGAGAAAAGTCCTTGAAGTAATGCTTGGATACTGGGCCAAGCCTGTGCGTCAAAGTGGACATTTCACAACTGGCAGCTGTTTCCCCAAGTTGTCCTGGTGTTACATGTTTGTAAAGCAAGAGTAGTACCCCTGGACAAATTAGGGCTGTTTCAATGTAGTTGCAGTGTGCTTTCATTAAGGCCTTTTACTGAGAATACAGCAGTCAAATGTGATATCCAGCACATTTTTGTTTGCGCTCTCCTCCCGCTTTAAAGCCAAATACCACCCTGAAAAGGATAAATGGTTTTATTTTGAAACCCGGTATGGGAACACTGTATTGTTGTGGTGTCTGGCTTTACAGTGTATGGTTGTTACATTGGAGAGAGTGGGAGAGAAAAGGAGCAAATGTGCGGCGGCGGAGAGGGAGGGAGGACAGCGAGTGCGCAAATAGGCAGGCAGGCACATCAGCAGCAGCGGCAGAGCATCTTCCTGATCCTGATCTCCCGTGTCTTCAGCTGCCAATCCTCTGTGCGTCCCTGATTGAGATTTCACTGCCGGCTGAAGTGTCCAGAAGCCTCCGCCAACCATCACCTCCCACCACACACTTTCTCCGGAGCTCGGTTATTCTTAGCTCAGCTGCGAGAGACTGTCCTTCCGGTCCTTCTCTTATTTATCCCAGTTTCTTGAATATTTAATGGAAAATGGCGATCTGCGCGCAGTCGTACGGTATTTTCTGCCTCTTCACAATCCAAACTGTACTTATCATATGCGTCTCCACGCCGACAGACGGGACCCACCTCTTCCCCCAGCACTACACGTAAGTACCTTGCACCGTTTGGGGGATAAACCGGGGGTGCGGAGCGCGGAACTAGGACAGGTGGCCCCGCCAAGCCTGACACATGCGGCGCCGTTTACCTTGGTGCGAGAGCAGCTGATGTCCCTGATGTTGAAACACAAGAAGACGCAGTTTCCGTCTCTGGTGATGATGATGATGATGCCGCGTTATGAATCTCGCCCTCATGATGTTGTTGTTTTCGTTGTTGTGGGCAGTGACATTTAATACCCAAAGCCTTATTCAATTTGTCACAGTCAACATGGAAACAGGCTACAGGGAGCATGCACAGGTGCCACTGGCGAATAAGCCAAGCGAGCAGGAATTTATTAGAACATCCACAGGGATATAAATAAAAATCATCATAATAATAGTCGATGTGTTGTTTTGCTGTCCCTGCACGGGGGGGAGAATATCCCATTTACGCATGATGGATAGGCTGAGGCTACAACCAGGCTAGTCTTAAAAAGTCCTCCACTGGATAGTGCACACGCACCGTGGAAATAATCACCTCTATCCCACAGCAGGATGCGCTGGTGTTTTTAACAGGATGATTTTGATTCAGAGACTAAACCAATTAGTTAATGCCGCAGGAGCGGCAGGTCTTTCTCATCCAAACTCCACAACTACTTGCTTTTACTCTATTTTTTTTGGGACAAATGTGTCTTTAAGATTGATATCTGCTCTTTTTTTGCAGTGATTTTTCTTGTGGAAATATTTACAATTGAAATTTAGACGCATTTTAAAGCCAGTGTGAGAGTGTTGCTTCATGCAAGTAGTTGCAAAGTAGTAAGTGACCGCAGGCTCAGAAAGTAGCTGAGCACCCAGCTGTGTGTAAACTATAGTTGGACTTTCTCAGCGTGCACCTGTTGGGAGATGCAGCAAAAGATTTGCAGTAATATCTGAAGTTAAAGCGCATTTTCTTCCAAAATGCGCACAGTGTAACACTTTCACCTTGAATGACACACAGAGGCAGGCTGAAACATCACGTCTGCACACGCAGCGGTTCATTTCTGCGTCGTCGGACCATTCAGGCAATACTTAATTTTGTATTTGAAGTGATCGTTGCTTCCTTTGAAACGACATTTCCCGATTTTGCGGTCCAGTAATAAACCCGGTGAAGCCTGGGTGCAACAGTTCCTCACTGGAGTCTACGTGATGACGTGATGCTCTGATGTGAACATGATGTGTAGCCTGTAGTGATGATTAGTCAGTCAGGTTCACACAAATGAAGAATCGTATAATGATTCCTCCGCGATGCCTCCACCGGGTGATCTCTTTGTTATTCCTGATGGCCAAGGTGACTTTCAAAGGAAAATCACTTAAATCACAGTTGACTGGTTTAAAGGACAATTAGCTGCATCACTGATCACTTGAGCACCACGAAGAAGGGTGATGGGCATGGTTTTGCAAAGAAATTCACCTGGATTTTAAAATTATATGAATTTAATTTAATATATTTTATAATTTAAACCTATCGTTAATGATCACAATTAATTTATTATATTCTTGCGGCCTCTACTTTCCCGTCCATATACACCCCATGTTTTTCAGAAGTGCTGCTATTTGTTGTAACTGTACTAGATTACAGTTACTGTTGTAATTAACCATGTTAATCTCATTAGATAAGATAAATAGACTAGGCCTGGTAATACTATAGTCAGGCATCTCTTGGGTTTTAAAAACTGGGTTTTGTGTCACCCACATCGCTGTGCTATTTGCCAGAATTTGACAGTTAGCTAATTGAAGTCTATGGGGAGCTGCTGTGGCCGTCCGTCGGGTGTGTAGGCCTGACACACACACCCGTTGGAGCGGGTGTGTGTGTGTGTGTGTTGGAGGTCTAGCTGGGAAAATGTGTCCATAAGAAAGGTCAGAATGTCCTCTAGTTCATTTTTACAGCAGTGCCAAGAAAGTGTAGCCTATATTTTCTACACCTTCCTACCTAAAAGCCTGGTCTAATTTTTATGTAGTTATTGGACTGCAGTGTGTGTGTGTGTGTGTGTGTGTGTAGAGGAAGAAGGTGTTTGCTTGGGGAAATTATTTCCACATTTCTAAATTACATGTAGGAAACCTGTCTCGATAGCTCATATCTAAATGTACAATCTTTTCCAGGAATGTAAAATATCACTTAACTGAGAGCTTAGAAACTCAGAGCAATTTCCCCCAAATTTTGTTATTTTCACACATACCAAAATAGTCCACCTTTTGCCCTTAAAGATATTTCAGCCTTGCACTTTGTAATGACGAGATGCATTGCAGCGGAGCGAACGTGGCGACGGCGTGGGGCTGACACACGGGTCGTCCATCCAGACTCATTTCATCACATTTACCCATAATGTCTCGCTAACATAAATCATAATACATCAAAAACACAGGTGCCAAATAGCAAAGTTTTAATACTGCACCAGACTACAAAGAGCCAGAGAGCATAATTCGGCTTTCATGTAGAGCGCAATGACAACTTCTCTGTTTCTTAAGAGAGATCACAGCTTTCACAACACAGAAGGTCTCCAAGCATTCATTGATCAACAGGCCTCGGCAGTGCATATAATTTACCAAACAAGCATCTCCTCATATCTCTGAAGCTGTCACTGAATGGAGAGTTCTGCTCATTTGGGACGGTGAAATACTTTTCTCCTTTGAATTGCACTTAGTCCAACATAAATCTTGAGTCATCATACAACATTTTACCAAAGTCCTTTAAATTTTGGGCCAACTGTATGTGATCTCCCCTGATGCAGGTCAGCTGTGTTAAAGGTACACTTCCCCCCAAAATGAAAAGTACATATTTTGTCTCTTACTTGTGGTGCTTTTTTTTTGTCATACTTTCTTGTTTTGATGTGAGTTGCAGAGTGTTGGAAATATCGACTGTAGAGATGTCTGCCCCTCTCTCTGATATGATTGAACAGACTTCTTGTGAGCAGTTTCACGTAGGAGCTTTTTTCTTCTACAAAACTACACCTGCTAGCTGTTTCACTGTACAGACAGAGGTGTGCAGCTACTGCTAGCTCACCTAGCACCACTGAGCTAGCTAACGTTACAGCTCAGCCAAGGAGGATGCCGCTAACGTTAACATCTCGTGCTGTCATGAGCAGGAGCCTCTCGTCCATGAGTAAATGCACGCTTCCTTTTGCACTCTACAAGGTCTGTGGATTATCTTGAGTAGCCTGGTCATGATTTCTGTAAAGAGACATGGCTGTTGAGTCTCTCAGTTGTATTTTTTGGCACTTTAAGCACCACAAGCCGAGTGCCATCTAGTTCCATTATATTGGCGAGAAGGCTGATATCTCTACGGCTGATATCTCCAACACTCAGCAACTCACAGCAAAACAACCTTGACTGTTATGTAGCACTACAGGTAAAAGGAAAAATAAGAAGTTTTGATTTTGGGGTAAACTGTCCTTTAAGGCTTAATGGTTGACACCTTGATGACTGTCACAGGATCATGGATATCAGTCAGTCTGCATAATTAAGTATGTTTTTGATTAGATTTGATGTGTTTAATGTCATGAAATAGATCTAGAAAATCGAAACACCGGGAAGGAGGAGTGACAAGGCTAACGTGTGCAGATGTACATGTACAGATTATACCGTACATGTTTCAATGTAATACGTCTATCGCGATACAAAGCAGAATATCGTCTTAATTATTTGTTTTCTTGAAACTCTGATACAGTTTAAAAGATGTTACTGGGCTCAGTCGTCCACTTTTTCCCTTTCAATATATTTCAGGGTTGCACCCGGATCCATTGCGGCAGGATGAACAGTGTGTGGCTGACACACAGGTCGTCCACCCAGACTCATTTAATTTTCTTAATTGTATTTGACCGGGGAGGGCAAGATGGGCAAAATTAATATAGCAGTAACTATCACTTTTTTATTATCTTTAACTCTATCTTTTGATTTTTTTTTTTACTTAAGTATTTAATATCACATGATGAAATGTTTAATTCATATTCATCTTATTAAGACAAATACATTTTTTGAGTTGATAAAGAAGAAACGTATTATTACTAATTTACACATCTGTAAAAAAAATATCTATCCTAATGAGAATTATGTCACTATTATATTTTTGAATTATTGCCTGGCCTTAGTTATACCTCAGGGAACTGAAAAGGTTTACTTTTATACTTGCTGGGCCTTCAACTCCTGATTATGGACAGTATCATGCACTCTTAATTTAGATTAAATATTGAATCAAACAGTATTTTAGTACACTTAATAATAGATTTAAAATATTTTTGTGATTGGCTGGGACAATATTGTGCTGCTTGACTTTACTAAGATTGCCCAGCTCTGAGATGTATGTGTATTTACATATACGTACAATACAAGTCATTATGTAGGACCCTCTTATTGCATGTCACTCTGTCAAAGCTGTATATATGTGTGTGTGTGTTGTGTGTGTGTGTGTGTGTGTGTGTGTGTGTGTGTGTGTGTGTAGACTAAATTAAGTTGCGTAAGAAGTCTGCCTGGCTTGGGGCAGAGGTATTGTCCCTCACTGTTAGTATCACTGCGTCCTGCTCGGCTCCGCTCTCACTGTAAGCTTGTTTTCATTTCATATCGAGGTGACCTTTTCATAGTCGGCGGCCTCTCCCCAGCGGTCCCGCTCTGCACCGTCCTTTTGGAGGCCCTCTTGCTTGCTCTTAATCTCGTCCCTTATAAACACAGCCAGTGCGCACACTCGCTTGGCGTGTTTGCTCTGCTGTTCCTCTCCTGATGAGGCCCGCTCTGGCTTTGTGATTATGGCGAGCGCTGTCACTACTTGGCAGATTTGTGCAATTTAATAAATCTGTCTTCCCTCTTGTCTTCTGAGCAAATCTGACATTTAAAGATGACATTTGTTTCAGTCATAATATTAAAAGACAAACGACTTTGTTGTGTTGTTGATGCTAGTGATTAGCTATCTGCAGGCTGCTGAAAGGAAAAGGTTGGCACGGAGTCAGTGGTTGGCTCGCAAACATATGACAGAATTTATTCATCTGATTGCTGAAAGATGGGCTTTCATAATGTTTTTTTTTTCTTTTTTTCTTCGAGGGAGAATATCTTGTCGGCCACGCACATAGATTGTTCAGCGTGTATCCAGGTTGGCAGGTTCGCTCCTGCTGCTGCTTTAAAATGATCTAGTGAAAATCTTGATCCATTAAGTCATTTGTTGCTTGCTGGGAGATATACAGTGATGAGCTCGAGCCGTTTGATCTCTTAATTCCAAACTTGGCTCCGTCTAACGGAGATCAGCTCCTGCTTAGGGTGCATTTCTGTCAGACCTGAGCAGTTTTATTGCAGAGCCGCTGATCCCAGCCGAGCCAAGACAGGCACGTTCACCGCCAGTCCTGCCAGGGCCGACCAGATATATGCAAGATGCGATGGGGTGGGAAGCTGCTGATGACTAACCCAGACATTAGGAGAGGTAGGACAGAGACGCGTCCAGATAGGAATCCGGGAAAGGAGGGGAGTATGGCAGCTTGACAACAGAAAGAGAGATACAAAAAGATGGGCAGAGACTCTTTCTGACACAGTCTCACAAACACACTCACATCCAGTGACAGAGAAATGAATGATGATGGCATGTTCAGGTGATAATGTTGAGTGATGCACATTGAAAGTGTCTAATTTTATTTTCCAGAATGATTCATTGGGCTGGGCGCATCGAGAAGGAGCTGGAAAAGGTTCTGCAGCACGTCACCGGTACTCAGCAGATGAGATCGGTAAGTTGACGTCACGCTCACATGTGACGCTGCACTTTTTCTGCATTATTAATAAGTTAAATTTCACTGGGCAAGGTTGTACAACGTAAGCTTTTAAGCGTGTGCCTGTGAGGCAATGTGTTTGAATGAGTGCTGCAAAAAATGTTGATCTTTTAAAGATAATTAGGTTTAGTTTTTACAGTATTTTCTGAGATAATTATGCTCTAAGATATTTTTTTTTCATGTGTAAATGTTTTTTTTTTCAAGAATTTCCTTGAGTCAAATCTCCTGATACTTGTGGATTGGCCTTCCTTGATCATGTGAAATCAGTCTTTTGAAGAAATACACTGGGGAAAAAAGGGAAATGATTTCAACAAATTAACAAAATGTTTTCACTTGTTGTAAAACGCACAGGATTGTAAAGTTTTAACACCAAATTTAGCAGAGTATGGTGTTGGTTGTTTGTGTCTGCATCATCGTATGAGGCTGTGTGTAACACGTGTCTGTCTTGTGGTAGAGCAGATGGTTGAGCAGAGTGTGATTGACACTGTTTCATCATATTTCTGCCATGTGCGCATGTTCGCCGTGCTTCCAGGGTTTGTAATGCACCCTGAGATAAATGCTTCATTATTGCTGTATGGGTGAGTGTGATTCATCCAGCCGGTGCGGTGCCTGTGGCAGCTTCAATGCTAGCAGTAACAGTGGTTAGTGTGATGGCTGTTAGTATGGTGGCGACATTGATGGATCCCAGAGAGGAGGAAGGGAGTTGACAGCGAGCGTGCGGGTGGAAAGGTTAGTGACCAGTCGTGGATAATATCAGACAAACTGCATGACAGAGGGAGGTTGATTTTTAGCACTCATCCAGTGTAAACAAAACATAACAGAGTGTTTACCCATCAAAATGTTTGTCTTTCGAAGATTGTGCCCGTAATGTTCCAGTATTCCCATTGAGCATAGTGGGTTTCTAAACAGCAGTAACCTTCTGTAATGCATTGTTTCAAGGTGAAAGCATATTGTTGCTGTCTGATAAAAATTCAGTATCTTCAAAATGTCATCATTTCACGAACAATGAAAAACAATCTTGATTTTTGTTTGGTGAAAATTCATTTTTAGGGTTTCTGAATAGGTTTTAAGAGCCGAAGAGGAAGTGGAATTTACTCAACTCATAAAGAGGCATGTCACGCAGGGCCTTTTCACACCTGATAGTCTGAACTATGTTTTTTTGCCTCTCATCATTTTGCAAAATAATTTAAAAGTATTGTAATTTTTCAGTTTTTTTTTTTAACTGTTTATCGTCTTCAGACCAAATGTCCTTCTCCCTACTACCGCTCATTTTGTTTTGTTGCATGTTTTTGACAACACCTGTCTTCTCTGAGTGTATCCGCTGTTACTCACTCTTTTGCTCACTCAACGATACACACACACTACGCCTGCGTTAATCCTTAAAGCAGCTATGATAGCCCTACCAGAGCTTCCTGTTATTAGAAACTCTGACCATCCAAAAATATTTTCACACTAGAAACAAACCAGATGATGATTGAATTTGATCTGGATTATTGATGTGTGTAATTAGTCGGCTAGTCGATTAACATTGCAAGTCGACACCAGAAGTATTTATCGTTAAAATAATACTTTTATTAATAAGTTTATGTGGTTGCGTTCACCCAGTGACAAAGCCGTTGTAATAATCAGGCATGTTTCCTTAAGATTTAAGTAAAAATATTGTTTTCAGTAAATGTCATTAGTTTACTTTCATTTTGTGAGTTGTTGTCGTGTTTTGCAGGGTAATGTGTAACATTAATTTCAGCTGCATTTAAAACACGACTTGATTATAAAAAATGTGATGAATGATTTCAAATTGCTCTTATAATATTCATATTAATTTTTTGGGCAATGTTTACCCTCATAGATTAAATTGTACTCAATTTTGACTGTGTTTCTGACTTTGAGATTAATTAACTAGTCCAACTTTAAACTTCAATTACTAAACTTTGAGAGGCATTGTTTTTTTTTTTTTTTTACCAAAAGTCAAAACAGTTCTCCCACTACTTATTTTTTTAATTTTTACTGGATTTATGATCTGACTCATTGCACATGCAGACTTTGGTAGTGATAATGTTCATATTCACAGGCTTCAGCTTATTTTTATTCCCTTTTTCCCCTCCTGCTGATTTTTTTCCTGATAAACGGATTCATTATCTTGTCTATAAAATGTTAGAAAACAGTGAAAATGTCCATCCCAATTTCCTAAAGCCTAAAGTGCTGCCAACAAATTGCTTGTTTTGTCTGACCAGCAGTCCAAAACCAAAAGATATCGACTTTACTTTGACGTGAGACAAAGAAAAGTAGAAAATCCCCACAAATGAGAAGCTGGAGCTGGGGAATGTTTGGTCTTTCTGCTAGAAAAAAAGGAGTTGCTGATTCACTCCTGTCGGTCGCCTAATCGATTAGTTGAGTAATTGTGTCAGCGCTGTGGTTTTCAGAGGGATGCACTGTATGCATGGTTTAAATATGTTATGATGTCTCTTGACTGCTTGTTGCAAAACTTAGTCGTATACAGCTGAATAATTCTGAGCTTAATGAGACCTGGAGTTGAGATGTGACTGTGACATGATGTTAACTGCTCAGTGGGCTTTCAGTTCTGTGGATCTAAACTAATTGAGGCTACATGTTGCTGAAGTTTTCTCTGTGGGCCAAACCCAGTGAAGCCAGTTGCTTTAAAAATATGTCCATCACAGTTATGTCTTGTGTAGGATGCCCATATGGTTGTGTGTGCATGTGTGTGCTGGCCTGACAGTGTGTGCAGGGCGGGTGTGAAAGAACATTTATCATGGCCCCAAACAGGAGTCGTCACAGGGTGTGCTAAATGGCCCAGCATGCCTAGAAAAGCCATTTTCTAAATGGATGCCTCTCTCTATACGTGTGTCTGATAGAAATCTTCCCAGGGCTATGCCGGCTGGTAACAAGATTGCCTCCCTCTGCGCCCCCTTCCTCTTCATGCGCAGTTTATTCTCACAGACAAAAAAAAATGTAAAGTGTGTGCAAATTATTTTTGAGTTTGTCTTACATGAAAAGAGACAAGGAAGTAAGTTGAATATAATGTGGTCTCTTCAGTTTCTCTCGGTTGAGATTTTATTTTTTCTGACAAGCGAGGTAGCGGGTGAAAGAGACAGAAAGGCCGAGACAGGGCGGCACAGAAATAGCTGAATATGTTTAGATTTGGTCAACTTAAGGAACAACACAGAGACGTACATTGTTTTGATGTGTTTTATTTCGTGCACACTGCGAGTTTTAAGCATCTCCAAAAATAAATAAAACTCAGGTTATTTAAATGTTTAAAATCACATTCTAATGTATTCTGCCCAGGTCTGGTCAAGTTGTTTTTCTTCCTCGGGGGAGTGAAAGGGAGATAGAGGGTGAGTGATGTATCGGAGGAGTTGGAAGTTTTTCGAATGGAAGAGTGTGGAGCGCGGATAGACAAGTAGAGTGGGCGGCCTTTAGAGCGGAGGAGGGGGGTTTCTTTAGAGAGAGAAAGGATGAAGAATGGCTTGACAATTGAGATGGATGTTCAGGCGGTTTTGTGTGTATATTTAGAGGCAAACTACTTAAGATGGATGAAATGATAGAGGGGAAGGACGAGAATTGGTAAATTTAAATGTGAGCAGACGGATGCTGTTTATAGTCCTTATCCTCCTCATTATCCTGTGTGCTGCTGTGTTTGATGTGTTACAGTATGTGGTGATGAGAGGCGGCGGTGGACACTGGCATTGTTTCCATATCCCCGGGCTTATTCAGAACAGTTTTAATAGGCACACATGAGCAGTGCGCCTTACACCCACGTACTGTCATTACAGCGATTTGATGGTTTATCAGAGATACTGGCAGATAATATTATTATGTGCATATTTAGACACCAGGTGGACACACGTGTTCACTCAGCTAACTGTAGCTGTAGGATAACTGTACTCAGAGAGCTGCTCATATACTCATGGTGGAAGATGTATTCAGGTAATCAAAGTAGCAGATCTTTAATGTTTTACTTAAAGGTAGACTATGCAGGATTCTGGGTTTCTGTTTGTCAGCACACTCCCCAGGGAGAATGGAAGTAAAAGCCAACCCCAGATTCACTCGTCTGGTGTTTCAGCTCGCTATGTTTGTGTTTTTTCAGTGCTGTGTCTCTTGGATATCTGCTGTTTACTGTCTGGCACCTGGTCGCTACCTTTTCATAAAGCCTTGACCTCACCTGAGTGATGTGGGGGTACACACCCATTAATGTCCTGAGCACAAAAAAATAAATAGGAGATAAGAAAATGCAGGCAGAGGGAAGAGACTCTGCAGAAAAACACACTGCCACACACTTCTAGAGGGTAATAAATGATGATTAAGATTGTTTACCACTGTATGGGTCTGTACAAGGAAGAATCATCGTAGTATATCTTTACTTAAGTTTAAGTATTATCAGCTAAGTTTTCTAACAGTATCAAAAGTAAAACTACTTACTCTAAAGCAGAATAGCCCCTCTAACCGATACAGAATTTTAATGACATTGTTAGATAACGATGCATAGAAAACAGCATTTTACTGTTATAACTGGTCTAGATGGAGCTAGTTTTAACTACACATGGCTATATATAGTTGGGTAGTTAGTCCAGTGGTTCCCACCCTGGGGGTCAGGCCCCCTCCTGTGAGTCACCAGATAAATCTGAAGGTTCCTGTGATGATTAGTAGGGTAGAGCAGAAGATTAAAAAAAGCTATCCTGCACAAATTGTGTATCCATTTATTGGACTTTTCTCTAATCTTTGCTCTTTGGAAGATATTGGATGAGTTGACCTCTTTGGGCCATGAACAGTTATTTAAATGAAACCATCCGAGACAGTTTAAATGGGAAATCTCTTTTTGGTGGAACCACGAAAAACTGTAAGACATCTGAAACATGACAAGGAACCCCAATTAGATGCTGCTTTTTTCACAAGCCAGAAAGGTTGGGATCCACCGGTTTAATATTTAACAATACAGTGTATTTTAGTGTACAATATTCCCCTCTGAAATATAGTGGAGTAGTGGTATAAAGTATCACTAAATGGACCTATTTGGTTAACTTCAGGTTAGTACTTTGAGTGAATGTACATAGTTCATAGGCTTTACAAAAATAATGGATGTAGCCACTGTGACATCACCCGTTGTGTTTTAAAGCCTCAAGTTTGGCATTTTTGCCGTCGCCATTTTAGATTTTTGGAGCCAGAAGTGGCCATGTTTGGACTAGGCATGTTCCTGGCGACTAATTTCCCTGTCGACTAAACAAAGATTTTAATTAAGACTAGTCGACTAGTCTTTAATAGGGGAAACACTCAGAAAACAGTCAAAATTAAGCACAATTTATTGTTAAGTGTTTGAAACATTGTCCCAAAAAATATTGTTTGCATTAAGAGCCCTTTAAAGCCTTTAATCACAATCTTCAATAACCATGTTGGATTTTAAATGCCGCTGAAGTACGAGACACTTCGCGCCGTGCAGTATGAATGTGAAAATGACGGCAACTCAGTCGAAAGTTAACCACTAAAATAACATTTTAAAAAGTAAATTGCCTCTGAAATGTGGGGCACATTGAACCTTGCAGATTATCCAACAAAAATGATAGCAATTCACTTTAAAGTTAATAAAACAACATGTAATTTATAATTAAAAAATGAGAGGCATTTTGCGCCGTGCAGTATGAATGTAAACCCTGCACATTATCTGACAACAACTCACTTAAAGTTAACAAATAATTGAACATCTCAAAAAAGATAAATTGCTGCTAAATTCAATTTCCAGATTGAACAATTTCCCACAGTGCTGTTTTAAAACTCCATACAACTCAAGCATTATCGTGGGAAAGGGGGACTGCTGTCTGACGGCTCTGTAGCTCCCACTAGTGGCGGGCAGCTGCATGACAATTAAGCGGCTTTGTACATGAATAAAATACTAATTAGTTTAACCAGCTAATATTTCTGGTGCCGACTAGCGAGTTGGTGGGCAATTCATCGTTTAGATGTCTAATCGTGCGCATCCTTAGTTTGAACTAGCCCAAGGTGTATTTTTACATCTCAGATATACAGCTTGATGAACAGCATTCAATAAAGGTTTTTTTTTTTTTAAGTCATACAGTCCCCACCCCCCATTTAAATGATGCATTTCAATAAATGAGAGCGGCTTAAAATACTTGATCGATTATTGGCCGCAGTGGACATGTGTAACCAATATGAAAGGTTTGATACGGACAGAGGCCAAGGGTCCGCTCTTACTATTATCGCGTTGGGATGTAGGGTCAGAGTTCACATGACCTGCTGCTGCAAAATGATCACATCAAACTGGTACCTAGAGGATCATTGACTATTCCATAAACCCGCACTTAAGCCAATTACGACCAATTCTTGATTAAGGTTTGTTGTCTGTTCTCTCTTTTAATGAGCGGGAGAGGATTGAGTTGAAAATAGTCCTTTATTAACTTCCCCAGCTTCCAAAGCCATTCAGAGACCAGTGCATAAATCATAATAAGTCGCAATTAGCTCCAAGTACTTGTATCTATGAGCAGAAAAATACAAGACAAGGAAAAAGCGAAACACACAAACAATAGATAAGAAATGTAAACGTTAAGAAGGCCTTGATTAAGTACCATCTGAAAACAGGATACAGTGAATAAAACCCCAGTGCTCTAGGTGAATACATTTTACACAAGTCTTCCAGGTTACCGCTTGCCTGTGCTTTTTTTGGTAATGTTTTATGTTGTAAAAATGTATTAATTTGCATTATAAAAACATAAACAAAGTATAAGTAGCTTAAGACTGGAGGCTATAATATGGACAGAGTATATAGTACAGTATATATAACACTGTATAGTGTTTGAGCAATATGGAGTAAGAAACTAGAGCCTTCTGTCATGTATAGCTTGTTCTGTCTGGGCATGTTTGCTCAGCTGGAAGTAATGTTTGCCCACAGGATGACTGAGTAAGAGTGTTCCTCATCTGCATACATGTTTGACAGGAGACTTTGAAGGGATTGTTTTGACAGAAATGTGTGGGAAATTTTAATGGAGGATGAAAGAGTAACTTCTGTCCAAACATTGGAGCCTAAGAAGAAAGCACCTTCTTTCCCTTTTGACGTCACAGATCGGCCGTTTACAGGTTTTTAGCTTTTGGCAAAAGGTGAGTGATGTGCAACACGGATAGAAAGAAGCTAAAAGTGATATTGTTTCACCCAGTAATTCAGTGGCAAGTTTTTTTCATTCACATGCAGCAAAGTATTTTTGAAGGCTGTGATTGACAACAGTTTGTTTTAAAATGAATCAGGAAGAAAAAAATCCCAGTCCAAGACTTGGCTAAGTTGCAAATCTTATTTTATAAAAGGAGGCCTGTAGCTTGGGAGCAGAGAATTAAATCTGAACTTGGAAATATGTTTCTCCATAGGTTCAGTGAAAATGCTTGTATTTCAAGGCTTTTTCATTGTGAGTGAACGGGATGGTCTGAGTGGCCACCGTGACTTTCCATGGATGCAGTTACACTGTAATTTTCAGGGATTAGTGGCAGAGCCGAATTCAGACGGGGATATCCTGGCAAGGAGTGTTGCTGTGCGTCTACCGAGCAGCTGTTAAAAAAGCAGTCGAAGTGAACTTCAAATTAGCTGCTGTGCGATAGTAAAAAGACATGCATCTGGTCACTTTGACAGCCCCGGCCGGCCTCATCACAGGGCATTCTCCTCCGTTGCTTGAATGGACAGAGGGACATGTGGGTAGAGCTTGTGGATGTGCTAATGATAGATGTTGGTTGCACTGACGTCACATGGTCACACGCCTGGAATTCTGTCTGGGTCAGCTCTTACCGCCATTTCCTGGTGGTTTGTGGATGGCTAGTCAACATCATGAGGGGATCCAGAGGCTGCTGGTCCTGCTGGCAGGGGTCCCAGTGTGCTCTGTTCTCTGCCTTGGTCCTCAATGACCCTTTGGGAGCACCTCAACTGTACTGGCCCCAGGCTACCTCCAGGCAACCCCGTGCTGGAGCAAAAGCACAGGGGCTCATTTATAGTCAACAACTGTAGGTACTGTGCAGACATCTTCATCCCTCAACCTTTACCACCTAGTTTGCCCTCACTACTACATCTGTCTGTGTGCCTGTCTTTCTTTTCTCTTCCTGGTGGTCAGACTTTAATATCGAGCCTTTATTTCAGAATTTCACAGTCTCCTCTGAGATTAGAAACTCTGCCTGCCTGCCTCGCTCGTGAAAGTCACCCTGTTTGCCAAGAGTGGCGGAGCACTGGAAATCTAATGTGCTGCTTTTTGTTTCGGGGAGACTGTATTGGGGGAAGGATGTGGTGGAAGAAAAGTGATGAGCAAATGAGGGATTTAGGGAGAGCAAGGGCTGAGGTTAAAGGACTGGAATACTTGTTTTTACCTCCTGGCCTGACATTATGGTCTGTAGAGAGCCGGGCAGGCTTGTCTGGACAAATATACCATTATGCTTTACCATCTGTCCCCTCAGAGATGTACAAGTCACCCTGAATTTAAAGGGAAGCATTTTAATTGGTACTTGGATGATACATCACTTGGGACCCAAATAGATTTTGCATAATGACCAATACTTCAATCCAAAACACGGGTCCTTTTGAGATAGGGCATGCGTGACCTTTTCAAGGGCACACGTGACCCAAAGAGGTTGGTCCTCTAACCCTGCAGACCTTTAGAACGCTTCTTTATACCGACTTGCTGGGAGGTCAGAAAATGTAACCTGCAGGCAATTGGTTCGTTCTCAAGAGTTCTAAAAAAATATGATTGATTATTAGGTTTTTAATGAGCAGGTGAGCATTTTCCAGCATATGTTGGTGACACTTTCTGCATGTTTAATTAACACAGCGAGGCAGATCAGCATAATGATGAACATCTGAGGCTCACACTGTATCTGAGAGGGGGGGAAAAACACAACAAAAGTACACAAGCCCAAGAAAAATCTCAGTCTTTCTGCTCTCACTCCCAAATATCCTTGCTCTATGTCTCCTCTGTCTATCCATGCCCTCTCTATATGCCCTCTCCTGGGGCCTGAGGGAGCCTTTTGATATGCCCCCTCTCTCTTGGCAAGGTTGTATTTCTTCATTAGGCCCTCTGGGGGCTGCTAGAGTCCCAAAGGATGTCAGAGTACATTAATTCTCATCAGGACATGGGTCCTCTCAGGTGTGAATGGCAGCCAGCAGCTGTCGACAGGGCTCTCTCAATCCCACCGCAACTCATATATCACCCACTGCATGCACACACAGATGCATACACACGCACACATACATGCACGCACGCACACATAGATAACAGAGTATGTAGAACGAAAAGCCAGACACACATGCAAGTATGCTGTTGAAAGAATCATCACACACAGAGGAAGATTTACACTGAAATCACTGGTATATGAACATATCTCAATTTAGGACCTGACCCATGATAATTACAAAAGCAGCCATATATCTTAAAGTCTTTAGGGGGACAGAATGCCGTCTCTGCTTAATTTTCCATGTGAGTAAATTTGCTGGGTGCATTTGAAGAGCCTTTGTGATTGCCTCATAGCCTCTCCACTGAGCGCCCTAACCACCATAGGGATAGATCACATAATCTCTCTCTCGTTCCCTTTCTCTCCCTCCGTCTCCTCTGTTTTTCTCTTTCATAGCATGACATAGCCTTGCATGTGTCTTACCAAGATATTTTCTCAAGTAATTACATAAAGTAATTCCTCCCAGTGCGGTTGTTATGGCTCCCAGCAGACGTGTATACAAATTACTCATATTTGCTCTGTGGTCAAAGCTGTGAGCTGTCCCACAAGACTATGGGTTTACATTATGAAGGTCTGCCTATTAAAGCCATTTGTTAAGGTCTTCACTCCTGGGAAGAGGCAGCTCCGTAGGACACTAAATGAAAGAGGTTAGCCTTAGAAGTGAGCTGTTAATTACTTCAGTTTGTTATAGAGGGCTTCACATTGGATTCTGACTCGACAGCCAAACCTTAATCCTCGTGTAAACCCAGACAGCGCTCCCGAGCAGTGGAAATTGCTCCTTCTACTTATGGCAGTTTGTACATGTTAAAAGATATGATGGGGTAAATCTAGGGGGCTTTAAGGCTTGTTCAGGGTGATTCCTCTTTCCTATTATTATTTTGTCATCCTGTGATTATTTTGTCATCATGGTGCCATATTTTCCAATGTCTATGGTTGTTCCATGAATTAGTTATCTGTACTCGTCATTACTGGACTCAGTGTAACTGTAAGGCTGTGGGCTGGAGCTCTTTCTCACTTCCAAGCTGCTTCCTTTGGTCTCTTAGCGCCTTTTATTCAGTAATTGTCTCTAATTAGGGAATGGCTGGATTGGAGTAAGGATTTATCCAATTGAAGCTGAAGGACTCAGAAGCAAGATCAAGAATTTTATATTAGACAGACATAATTTTGTATTTGTCACATGATTATGACAGTACGAGCAGAGGTAGGTGCTCTAAGGTGGGATTTATAGTTGTGTGGCAGACCTTACGCCCTAGCCTACACACATCGCCTACGCCGTTGTGAGCATTTATACTTGTGCGATGGTGTGTCTGTGTCACTCTGCAGTTACACCTCCAAAAGACTAGTCAGCAATGGAGGTTTCTGTGAAGTGCTGTAAAGTTTAGTAATTTAATGAGACAATTTCCAACACAAGTACACAAATTGGCTTCACTATAACTCGCAGCATTCACAGACAAACACTTGTCTTTATCTGGACACATTTTCCCCACAAATACAACATG
>JAPZEB010000012.1:16692839-16705013 GCA_029783705.1 Chaetodon striatus
AGGCAGGAAGTGTGTGTGTGGGGGTGTTGATTCAGCATCTAATTATCCAACTTCTTCTTGAAAGGAAAAAATGCTTTCTGTGTTTAAGCAACTTGTTCACGTAGCAATAGCATCTGCTTCACTCCTTCATTTCCCCGTCAGCGAGAGACAAATGAATAGAAATGACTGCTTTGTGCTTTTATGCAGCCGTCTCTCCAAGCTGCATAAAACATATATTTCTAGTCTCCCATGTGCGATTTTGTATCTGCAGAGAGGGAAGAGAAACAGAGAGATAGAGACACTTGAATCAGGAATCGCTGTGCTAAAACGCAGACGCTTTTTTTTCCTTTTTTTTTTCAATTGCTAGGCAGTACTCTTGTCTGTTCGTTGTTTTCTTTCCTAGAGGGCACAATTGAAAAAGATCATTTTGATGAAAGGGGCTTTTGAAAAACGCCTCAGCAATCAAACAGAAAATATATGTTATACCGCTGTGTGGTGACAAAAATGAAATAAGCACTGCGCAAAAATAGAGCCTTGTTCGGATAACAAAGCGGCACGGTGCGGTCATCTGCTTTTCCTGGTGAGATCCTTTTTGTAGAATGGCAAAATAATTTTTTAAAATAAAATATGTCATTGTGCTTCACTGTTCTAAGCAGGTCAAAATCCAGCCCACCTCCAATCCCCCAGCCCTCCACCCTATTAGATCCCTCCTCCTCTGCTGCCTCCTCTTCATCCTGGCGATTATCCGCCAGCTCCCTCTTATCAGCATCATCAGCTGAGAGGCCATATAGCAAAATGATTCCCATGGCAGGAAGTCGATGTGCAAACTTTTGTGGATACAGACCGCAGAGATAGAGAGACCTCCCATTTTTAATTAATCCAGTATTAAACACTGCTGAATTGCCTTAGTGGCTCTTTGCATATTTTCTGTGGCATTGAAATAGCACATAACCCGTGTACATTTTTTAAAGTTAATTTGGGTTCAACAATGGAAACATTTATGCTGTTTGTTGATGAAAACACATTTCTTTGTAACATGATCACAACTGGGAGGCCAGATGTTGCTTGTGGGCGAAGTCGCTGTTGGTGGTGAGGTAAATAATCCTTATCTGAATGCTGGCCTGATATCCATAGCCTGCCTCTGACCCTGGGAGGCTGTGCTTTAATTCCAGTGTGATGGAGAGTTGCGTTCTGCTTCAGCGAGTCCCTTCTTCTCTTCTTTGTGAAATGGACAAGAGTAGAGAGGCAAATAAGGGGCTTGTGTCATGAAAAGGAGCTGTTAGTTGCTGACAGACCATTGATCAGAACAACAGGGGCTGTTTTCACAGTATGGCGCTCTTACATAACCAGAAACACACATGCATACACACACATAAAGTTATACAATACATGTAAATCTATAAACAAATGTTTCTTGTGCAGCTTTTATGTTTTGGGCACAGAGGTTATATTTCTCAAGTTATTCTCTTTCCTGCAGAGCAAACTGAAGTACAGTCAGAGAGTCATGGTTCTTGAACGCAACTCAGCAGAGTAGCCTGCACCCTGAATAAAAGAACTTCATGCATTACATTTACATGCACATTATGGCTGCAACTAACAATTGTTTTTATTATCGATAACGTGCCCGTTATTTTCTTGATTATCGTTTTGTCAATAAAATGTCAGAAAACAGGAAATTTCCCAGGGGCCAAGGTAACGTCTTCAAATGATATATTTTATTCTACCAACAATCCAACAATCCAAAGCTTTTCAGTTTATTAAAATGTATGACAAAGGCAAGCATCAAATTCTCATATTTAAAAGGGTATTTCTCCAGTTTTTAATCAGCTTTGTATCAGAACAAGGTGGGTAGTATGTGTAAGTGAACTGTGGTAAACTTCTCTCCATCTAACCAGTGCTTAGATCTCCTTGCCCCCCATCCAGTGAAACTCCGCTGGCTGACACAAAACACATCATCTGGTGGAGTTTTGCGAGCTCTTGAGATGTTGCTCGAACTACAGGCTGTACCTCCGCATTTTTGTAATGCCCTCCACCCAGGCCATAACCATGGACTTGTACTGTAGGAGTGGATCAAGAGACAGACCCGCCCCTCTCTGTCTCTCTCAAACTCAGACCAAACTCTAATCAAACTGTAAAAGTAAGCAGCGCTGATCAGATACGAACCAAGATTCTGTTACTGCGTTGCCTACTTCACACCTAAAATGTTTTCAGAAACATGTTTTAGCTTACCGATCAACTGTAATGAGAGATCGCTTGGTCCTAGCCGGTCGCCATTGTGTCAAACAGGCAAGTTTGCATTACATCACCTACCAGTGGGAGCATTTATTGGTCCGGTGCGGCGCTGTGCATTCTGGTAGTTGTGGTTGTTGTGTTAGTTGTAGGGTTTTCTACCTCTTGGGCAAATGCGAATGCCACAGTTTCTTCTCTCTGTTTTCTCTGGTTGTATAGTACCAATTTTAGAAGTATTTGCATCTGCCTTAGGTTATTAAAACATTATCTTTACAGTGGAAAAATACTTCTTGAAGGAGCATAAATCCACTAAGTGTTAAGTTGTTAAAAAGGTGACTAAAATGATTACTCGATTATCAATATAGTTGCCAGAAGAAACCAAGTTACGTTGAGAAATCAAGTTAGGGAAAGAAATAAAGGAATTCATTAACATTCGCCACAGTAATTTCAAGCCATCCTTTACTGGCAGCTGATAAGTAATTCAATTTAATTTCTCCTTGTACGGTATACAGTATTTTAAGTGTATTAATATATATATATTTTTTGATGAGGTATTTAGATTAGTGACACAGTGAAATGTAAATCTCTGTTTTGAGTAAAGACACCGGCCTTTCTTACAGTGCAAATGTGTGAGATGCCGTTCTTTTGGATATCAAGATGCACTGCCACATGTAATGATATTACCTTTCCTCTGGCTGCGCTGCTCTCTCAGAGGATACATTTACTGTCTGAGGTCTCTGTCATCTATAAACACTCACCTAGACCCTTTGGAAACCTAGTTAAATATATGTACACAGTACATGGTCAAAACAATCAGGTTACATCAGCAGAAATCTAGATGTGTTAATCTGGATTCTCTGATCCTGTACCCTAAGTACAGAAAGAAGGATGTTTAGGAAGGATACTGCAGAAACATTCATGTATAGTAGTAAGTCTGTAACTTTAGTGTATTTAAAAACATCCATGGTTTTGATTAGAGAAGATACTATTACATTAGCAATGTAGAGTAGAGCAATGGTTTTGTAATCATTGTATTTTGGGCCTTCTCTACAAGATTGAAAGTAAAAAGCAGTCTTGTTCTGTATACAGCTGACAAATCCGCCACATAAAGGGGAAAAAAGCACTAAAAACTTGAGTCCCCAATGTTGGTTTTGTTCTGATCACTGACTTTTCTGGAAAACTGTAGCAGTGATGAAAAAAGTGCCTGGGGTGAAAGGAAAGATCTATTCTTTGCAGAGCTAACAGAGCTTTAGCACTGAGCTCAACTGCAGTAGAAAGATCCGAGAAATCAGCTTCACTGGGCCACTACGGCTCTCACAGAGCAGCTCCGTTTCACCAGGAAAGCTCTGTCTTATTGTAACGTGTGTGCTTCAGCAATTAGAAGTGATCTTCAGAGAAGCTCTGCATGTGCGCCCACCAAGGCCATTGTGTAAGTCTGCAGTGGAGGACTGCGGGAAATGAAAAGTTTGTATGTGAAAGACAAAAAAAAAAAGAGTTTGGAAGGATATGAGAGGTCATGCAGCTCATGTTGCTCACAGGAGGAATGACATTAGTTTCTTTTTCTGCCCGGGCTGCTGTTGACTCTGTTTAAACATTCTCATCGTGGTTAATGTACACAATCCCCACCACTTGTCCCCACAGAGTAAGGACGCTCACACAGAGAGGCCAAGGGAAGCAGAGGTCGGCTCGCCTTTATTTTGCTCTTCCATCAGACCAAGCAGTTAATCTTTGCTCGGCCCCAGCTTATCTGGGCGCCTGCCACCCTAGCCCCCTGCCCAGGGAGAAAAGGCATCACACGCCTCAGCCCTCTCTCCTCCTCCGTCTCCTCCTCCCTCCCCTCGCCTTCCCCTCAGCTCAGTTCTCCTTGGCTGACTGGAGGAGGTGGTTGCAGATTGAATTATTCTCCCCGTTCCATTTCTCCCAAGTTTGCATTCATTTGCAGAGCGCTGTCACTTCTCTTCTGTTGTGTTTGTGTCTTAAGTGGAAGCCGTTCAGAGTCTGTCTCAACTTGTTGCATCGTCTCATATCTGCTGTGGCACTGGCCTGCAATAGTGGTTATGCAAAAAAGAAACGGGGCTCTTATTGGTGTTAGAGCACATTTGCAGAGGCAAATGCCCAGAGCCCCCCTAGTGGCACTCTTTCACACATGCAGCGTGTGCACGCACAAGACAGGATTCCCACAGGCCTCCCACATATTAGGTTTGGGACTTTTCGGTCACTTTCAAGGTCTTGCTTGTTGATGTTTACTGGTTTTTAAATGCATGTTTTGGGGTTTACACAACTATATTTGAAGGCTGCAACTAACATATTTTCATGATTAATTTTTCTGTTGATTATTTTTACAATTTGGCGATTAATCATTTAGTTGAGAAAAAGTCCCAGAGTATCTCCTGTTTTATTTGACTAATAGTCCAAAACCCAGATATTCTGTTCACGATCCTCACATTAAAAAAAGATGGTGCCAGATAATGTTAAGCTTTTTTCCTTGAAAAAATACTAGAACAATTGCTGGTTATCAAACTTGTTTGACTGATCATTTCAGTTTTATTTGATCAGGTCATCATTTTAAGCAGTCGGGAAATCTGATATCCCTTTTCCACCAAATTAGCTTTAGTTCTTCAACTGGCTCTGTTCAGGATTATTTGAACCTTGGTGCTATCTGGTGAACCAACCCATATTTTCACCAGTTTTGAGTGGAATCATTGTAATCAAGGATGTGTCACCAACGACGGGTGTTGCATTATGTGCATCACAAGGATAGTAGCAAAGTCATAGGTTACACTGATTACCTGCAGACATTTATTCTGCTGCTACTGATTTGTCCATCCTCTCTTTCCAACCTGTAGAATGTGACAGGTCCAAAAAATCTGCCACCTTTTGGTTGCAGCTGATAACCAACTCTTTAAGTTCTGAACCAATTTATTTTTGGATGAAATGCTCTGAGCAGTTCAAAATTAGGTTTGGGAACTAGTATGGCACAAGTTTAATGTTTGTGGAAAAGGGAAAAGAGTGAAATCACTTAAGTCAAACAAACAAACAAACCAAAAAAAACAATCACAGAACTGACGCATTGATACTTTTTGGTGTGAGCAATAAGAGAAATCAATATATTTACACTTATTTAAAAATTGTTGAAAGATAGTGCAGTGAAAAGAAACATTTCCAGAGGGCCAGCAGTTTAAAATATTAGATATAAATCCCTCTCATAACTACACCACACAAAATACAAAAGACTTTCAAAGACTCTCACTTGTAAATACGTCACATTGCAGAAGATAAAGACACTCACGCTGACTATAGGTATACTATACAGGATTGCTGGTTACTCTTTGTGAATATGCTCGCCAGCAAAACTGAAAGTGAAAGCCAACTCCATTCACTCTCTTTGGCGTCTTGCCTTGCTATATTTGCGTTTTCTTTTGGCGCTATGTCTCTTGGATGCTCGCTGCTCACAGTCTGGCACCTGTTTGCTTCTTTTTTTCAGAGAGCTCGACCTCACCTGAGCGCTGTCATGATACACGTCCATAAACGTCCCAAGCACAGAATATAAGAAGAATATAAGAAGAACATAAGAAGTTAGAGTCAGAGGGCAGAGTCTTGGCAGAAAAAATACCGCCACACACTTCTAGTGGGTCTTAAGTGATGAAGTGATGCTGGAGAGGGATTACTTCTCTATGAGTCATACATTGTTTTTTAGGAAACTCCTGCATAGTATATCTTCAAGGATTGTTACTCACCAACTTTTAGTAACTCCCAAAACTTGTTGAAGCCTCTGTGCTGTGTGTGCTCATCGTTATTTGTTTTTTATGAAGTGAAAAACTCCTGTGCTAAATTATCAGTCTCTAGTGTGCGCTCAAGTCTTTAGGAGGAGTTTTGAGTTCCTGCTGTCAAACCCTGCCTCTCCTTCGCAGCCCATTGCCTTCCTCCTCCTCTTCCTCCTCCTCATCGTTGTTTTCTGCCCCACTGTCTTGAGCTTTGACAGCCTGTCATAACATAATGACCCAACACTTTTCATGATTGGCAGGTGTTTTTCCTTACAGGCCAATGAAGTATAGGGGCTTGGAGATGTGTTTTGATGCACGGCTACCTTGTTTTTTTTTTCAGTGACTGACAGGTGGCTCCCCAAACTACACACACAGGAGGCCCGTTTGTTTGTTTATCGCCCATTTAATTCTTCCTGTGTTTGAAAAGCTATACGGCAGCTGTCGGCTATAGCTTTGGCTCGTTTGAGGCAGTGACCAGGGGGATGGGACACTGCCTGCCGAATGAGTGACAGGGAAAGGCGTTGCGGTGGGAGAAGAAGGGAAGGGAAGATAGGAGTTTGCCTGGAGGCAGCGGTGGAGAGAGGAGGTACTGAAGGGAGGGCTGGGGTGCGGGGGAGCGGGGGGGTGGTCAGGGGAAGGGGGGGTATGCTTCAGAGAGACAGTCGAGGAGAATCTCAAATATTGACCTTGGAAAACCACCTCTATGATAATCATTATCTCAGTCTGTCCCCCGCTCTTTCTCCCCCCCTTCTGCCTCCTTTACTGTCTCTCTGCCTCCCCTCATGTCTCCCTCTCTCTTTTTCATGTGTGTCCTTTGCTCCTGTAATCTTTGCGACCTCAGATAAAAGCAACCTGGCTTTTTTTCTTCTCTTTGATACTCATTAATCCCTATCATTGATTACAAATTTACACGCTCAGGTTCAGCTTATCACTATAAGCCTCTACCATTTGACCCCTCCCTCTTCCCATACTGTACGGTTTATAACACTCAACACCGTACACTACACGTATACACACCCAGGGCGTACTGTAGGCTTTGGTTTCACAGCAAATCTGAAATGCTGTGTTCGTACCTGTATTACTATTACTGTTGGTTTTCATCAATACTTAATGATACATTTTGAATTTTTCCAACAAAGAGCTGCAGCTTACACGGCCCTGTCTTTGAATGATGTGTAATTCTAGCATCCTTTCAGGAGAATATTGACTATAAACAAAAATAGAGATCCAGTTACAGTGGAAACGGCTGATAACGATCACGTCTGTCCGAGTCAGATCGATCACTATGTGCAGATGAATATTAAAACCAATTTTATTTGATGTTCCTTCATTATTCATGCACATTATCTATTTGACATGTGTATTTTTATTATTTGAATATAAAGTAATGAAAAGGACAGCTTCACTATTTGATAAAATCTTATTAACTGTTTTAAAATACAGTACAGCTGACTCTCTCTCTCCATCATTAGCAGCCATAAGCTTTAAGAAAACTTGTTGTTTTTTTTATCAAGAAAAGATTACT
Source organism: Chaetodon striatus (assembly GCA_029783705.1). Lineage (NCBI taxonomy): Eukaryota > Metazoa > Chordata > Actinopteri > Chaetodontiformes > Chaetodontidae > Chaetodon > Chaetodon striatus. Next base: position 16,700,337 of record JAPZEB010000012.1, read on the forward strand.
TTTGTTCTCCAGTCATGATCTCAGTGTGCAAGCAGAACTAGCCTCAGGTAGCCTGCTGGAAGAGGACAGGTTAATGTGAGGCAAATTGTTATGGAAGTAAAGTGAAAAAAATAAAGAAAGAATAACCATAGTTTTTAAGTTTGTTCTCCATATATTGGCATGTAAGCAGACGACCCGAATACTACATTATAAGCTAATTATTTAAACAGCATCTGTATAGGAATATTTTTGTCCAAAGCTTTTTGATCCATGTAAGTGGTTGATCACTGTAACCATGACCACTGTAAGCAGTTTCCACTGTATTTATTTATTTTACTTTTTAAAAAAATGCAGAGGAGTCATATAATGTTATTTCCAGCCTTGAATCTGGCCTATAGTCCTCGTCTCAGGCATTGATGTATAAAGAGAACTGGATACAGCATTCGAGGCGGGGCCCCGTTTATTCATATACATGTTGTTCAGTCATGCGTGAAGCCAAAAAAGTTGGACCTCCTGGGTATAAAATTACCCAACTCTTCCACATCATGGAGTCCATAGAGCAAGTGCAGTTTAGCTTTCTGCTGGCAGAGTGGCTAACTTTAGGTTTGGCCCTCTGCTAACTGAAATGAGGATGAATTTAAAAATGTAATCGTGCAGCTCTCCTAGACTTTCGAATGTTATTGGACTTAATGGATCAAATGGAGTGTGAAACAAGTCATTTCGCTGAGGTTGTGATTCCCAATAGAATGTATTCACTGATTTAGAGACGCCTCTTTCATAATGTAAGTCTATGGGAAAAGGTCTTTTTGGGCTTTATGGCATCATGTGATGGACCCAGAAATTATAATCTCACAGTTTGGCCACTATGTCATTCCATTTGTTATTCCTGGGTTCTTGCTCTCAGACCATAACTATAAACATCCACCATTTAGAGGGTAAAATAGAAGTTTCTTTTCAGCCTGAGAGGCGAAACACTGGGCATAGGAGTCCAAATAGTAAGAAAACAATCCCTGCTGCTCGTAAAGTGTGCAGGAATTAACTAAAAGCAAACTAGATGAGCATATCAACATTTGTACCATCTCCTCTCTTCTCTCAACTAAAAAACAAAGAGTAAGAAGAGTGTTGAGAGAGTTTTTAAGGAGGGAATCAAGCCACAATCGTAAAAGTGGTATACACTCACCTAAGTGAAGTTGTATCTCCCTTACAATTTGTGCAGTTGCATTACATCAGGCGAAATATGGAAAGCTTAGGTTATACCTCACACACTGTACGCAGGTGTTCCAGTTTAAAGGTCTAATCTGATACTGTGATCTTGCTCTATATGCATTATAATAACATATTTTAAAGGTGTGCTTCATTTTGTCCTCACTCTTGTTTTGAAACCTCGCTCGTTGCAGATGACACAGTGGAGCTGCTTCTTAAGGGCAGCCACGGCAAACTATGCTAAGTGAAGGCGGAGGAGTACATCTATTCATTTAAATTGGTGCTAATGGCAGACTATTTAAAAGTCAATTAATTGCTAGGGGCCAAATGCACAGTGGCAGTTAATGCTGTCACAACGCTGAGTAGTAATTGGATGTGTTGATGGGATGTGCCTGTGTGCGCTGGTGTGTATTCCTCGCGTCTGAAACTGGGTGGCCACCTACTACACCTCCAAAAACTCTCAACAAAAGGACAGTCTGTTGCCCGGTGAATGATATTTGCCATAAAGCAGAGCATCATGGGGAAGCAGCACAATAGCTTGGATTCAGTCTGTGGAGATGCATCCATTGCTTTGTTAGAAAACGTTTGTTTTCAGTTTTTCAAAAGCTTTCATCGTTTGCTTTTTACTTTGCGCTATTATTTCTGAATTCTGCTTTTGAATCCCTCTTCTGTATCCCTTTTTGTTTTTCTCAGTTTGACATCACTACCCCCATCTCTAGTCTCACCTTTTCATCCTCTTCCTCACTTTATCATCCCACTCTGTACGGAGAGAGAAGGGGGAGAGGGAGGGCCTGAGATCGATGTTGGGCCTGCGCACACAGAGACCGGCAGCTGGCTGAATCGGAGTGATCGATCAGGCACAGAGCATTTGCTCTGCCAGACTGCTGGGCCTTTGTGGATGGAGATTATTTCTAAATTATTACAGGAGGCAGATGCTTGTCAGAAGATGCTCTCTGTCAAGGTTAGACTGCTTCAGAGCTGCCGAGCTCCCTCCTTCTCTCTCTCCCCCTCTGTCACACTTTTGCTTTCTTCATCTTCTTAAATTCCTCTACTTTCCCTCCTTTTATCTTTCACAATTTCTCTCTCCCCTCCAAGGTTTTTTTTTCTGTAATTTTACATATTCCACATTGCTCTTTTATATTATGTAGCTGTCTTTCTGTCAGCGTGTTGTTTCCCTAACAGCAGATATGTTTAGCACCTTATAGGTGAGATAAAAGGCACGCAGTGTATACCACTCAGGTAATGAGAAACTGAAAATGCCATCTAGTAAATTGACTTCATACACACAGACAGAACGGGCTGCACAGTATAATCTTTGACCAATGTTAGTCTATAATGATACTGAATACAACAGCAGGCAGCTGTGTGTTTGAAGCTTCCTCGAAAATGAGTTTGTTCTTTGTGGAACGATTTAAATAAGGTATTTTCATTCCCTGCCCTTCAACAATGCTGAGTGCCTGAGTTCTTAAAAAATAGATGCATGTGGATGGCTTTTGTGCATCTTAGTGCTGGGTGAGAGCTGTGTGTGTGTGTGTGTGTGTGTGTGTGTGTGTGTGTGTGTGTGTGTGTGCCTCTGAGTCTGTACGTGTGTGGATAACTTTAAAGTTGATAATTTGAGTTTAAGACGTCGCGAATGTGTGTGTTCTCACACTTGTTAGGCTGATTGGACTTGAACGGCCTTGTATGCCCCGGGCTCTACCTCTTGTCGTCTTGTTCATTTATGATGAGCACTGCTTTATTCTTATGGTCAGCATAAATTAGCCCAGTTCCTCTATCTCACATGACATATCACAGCAGCTATGTCGTGAATTTCCCATCTTCAGTTCTCTGTACAAAGTCTTATTCTCAGGTCCTCAAATGCCAACACTATGGGTTGGTGGTTTGGTCTGACTGCCATTCACTAATCAACTATCTGTCTCCACAGTTACATACAGCAGCTTTACGTTTTCTAAAAGATCATTTTACGAAGTGTTGGTGAATTTATGTATGATGATGCAGTTACCCTTAACACTGGGGTTTCTAATGATTGCAGCTGGTCCCAGGGATTGAATGGTTACGTTGTAACCTTAGTTGTTTGATTTATGAGTGGATAAAGTACCTGAAAGGCTTAGTTAATGTAAAGATATCTTACCAGAAAATTACTTTGGTAGAGGATTAAGTCACCTGTTAGATGTTACTTGTATTAAAGTATCTCATATCTACTGTACTTAAGTATCTAAAGTCATTTTTATTAAACTAAATGCAATTGATTATTGAAAGGAAAAGTAAATGCTGATAATAAAACAACAGGCAGTCAAAATTCTGACGATAATGAAGTTTATTTCTTCTTAACATGTACGCCACCTTAAAAATGGAGTGTACATTTCATTTGAAAAAATAAGGTGTTCTTCACAACTTAAAGGATTTAAAGAAAACCTTTGACCTCCAGGGCTGACACACACCACAGTGGAGCAGTCACCACGCAGTCACCTGTCACATATCTTTATCTCCTTGAATCATTACTCGTCCTCTCTGCTGTGAGACGCCATTCTCTGCTTCCATCAAGAAGTCTGTCTCATCGTCGAGTGCAATGAAGTCGCTAGCATGTAGCATCTAATCTGACATGCAGACTGGGCTTGGAGATCCAAAGTTAACAGTGGCTTTGAGAGCACTTTACACCCGCCCTTGCGTGATTAACCTTTGATCTAACTTGCAAGCTCAGACCACCAAACCTTCTGATTTTATTTAGTGGTAACAAAGTAATGAAAAGGCTTAGGATATAGAAATACATAGATATTGGGGTACAACTGGAAATGCAGTGAAGTGAAAGTGAAATTTGACAGAAATATAAAGACTCAAGTAAAGTACAGATACTCAAAATTCTTTAGGACTATGTAATGGAGTGGAGAGAAAGTCTCGTTACGATATAAACAAGAGGAGGAGCTTGCTAACAACCAACTTTATCCATTATGGCTTAATTCGGCTTAATTTTATAAAATAAACAAAATTACTGAGATAAAAGAAACTTCAGGGTAGTTCTCATCACAGGAGCAGTCTGACCCTAATTTGTTTTATCCATTCAGGTGAACACATAAATTTGAATGCGTTCAATAAAGGGATGTGTTTAGCCTACAGTAGGTGAGCAGTAATTACGTGTCCACTGTCCAGTGAAATATTGCACATTCATTCATTCATATACTATCCGTAACTGTTCATCCTATTCAGGGTTGCACGGGGGAGGTGGAGCTCATCCCAGTTGACACTGGGCGAGGTTGTCAGACTGTCACAGGGCTATGATGCGCATGTTTTAAACTATTTTTCAAAATGATGACATGTGAATGTTCTCAGGAGGAAGGAGGAAGATTACATAGGGTAGTTAAACAAGCGTGAAGTGGCATTTCATCTGTTTCTCACCTTAGCATGCATGAATGTCAATTTATTGAATGGATTCGTCTCCTCTGTCTTCACGCATCATTTAGCGTTTTTTTTGTCTGCCAACATTGAGAACAGAAAGGG
>JAPZEB010000012.1:16705113-16715447 GCA_029783705.1 Chaetodon striatus
GGGGGGGGCGGGGCCATGTTAGAAAAGGTTCCTGGATTATTAAAACAAGGGTCATTGCGGTTACTCCATATGTATCTTAGACCCAATGGCTAGCTTGACACTTTATTTTTTGTCGTTGTTGTTTAGTGCTGGCATGAAACACAGACCTATTTACACCATTTAAACCAAAATGCATTTTGGGTGATCAGAATACAATGGGATATTGGCTGACCATGTGACAACACGTGTAAATGCACTCAAAATGTATTGAGAATGGATTGTGATCTGATCAGCCAAACAGCCATCGGAGGTGGTTAGGGACACATTTTTTCAGTCCTCATACAACTACATGAGTGGAAATACGTAATCACATGCAACTGTTACAAACTAGTGAGGTAGCAGCCATTAGCCAATTTGTGAGCTAACCTTCTAGCAAGTAAGCAGCAAGAAAGCTCGTAGATTTTCAAGCCACTCGTGAATGGAATTAAGACGAGACTGTCTGCTTTCACTTCGGTCCAACAAAAGTAAACAAGCGAAACTTTGTCGCATCGCAACTGAAATCATTTATGAATCAATGACTAAGCAAATGGTGGAGAACAAAAGGGCTGATGTTAGGTTGTTCGGATCTCAGTTGCATCTCAGTGTGAGCACTGGAGACACATATTAATACCAGGTGTGAATGTAATCAGGGTTAATCATATCTATATATAACCTACATACCAGAATTTTTTTATGCCAGGTATACAAAAAAATCCAGCACCTTTTGAGGCATTTTGTTTTTGGCAAGCAGTCATTGTACACAACTTAAGATGTGCATTGAAAGGTGGAAACATGCAGTACTTAATGCAACTGGAAGCAGAGGGAACAGTCAGCTTTTCTCAGTGTGAAAAATACGCTTCTGAACAGTCCACAGCTGTTTTTGTAAACTGTAATTTTTAAACCCAGTGTTTCTGCGCAGCAACAGATAAAGATTAGGCTACACTAATATTCATAGTCCTATACTATTAGTAGAAGTAGAGTCCAGTGGTGGCTGTGAAGGAACGTTTCCAACTCGTGATCCAAACATGCCCAAACTTCACAGCACTGTAAAGCCCAAAAGTATGTTTTTATCTAACATTATATTCTGCTTCAATCCATATTTGTTTGCTTTTCACCTTTTATAAACAACATTTTCACTGCAGACAATAACCTGCTCTCACACACACATGGGAGGCACTCACCTGTATTAATGGGGTAGTCATGCAGCAGTTTAACTGCACCATACATTATAATTATTCATTAAATAAAGCTGATTTAATAATAAAAAAAAAAATCTAATTTAATTGCATTGTATTTAAATTGAGGATTTTTTTCAAAGATCTTTTTAAGGGTGACATCATCATAAAATATGACAATAGAAACCTTCGAATGTAAAAAAAAAACGACAGCTGGTACAGTCATGTTTAACAATCTGTACTCCTGACAAACGTATAACTAAATGCAGGTGGTTCTTGGTGCTTTGAACTCCAGATGATATTTCACTGATGAAATACATCACATACAGTAGTAACAGTCACTCGAGAGAATTATCAGCTCAGAAAATAGAGCATGCTCAATCCACATCTGACAGACATGAAAGAAGGCTGTGGGATTATTTTCTTAGACAGGACTGAGCGAGCAAATCAGTATCATGAGAGTTTAAAATGAAACAGAGGGATTGAGCAGTGATAATTTATTAGTTATTTAACAAACCTTTACATATTCTGTCATATTGACATAACAATCCCTGAATGTATTCAGGTGTGGTTAGTTATATAAACTGGAGATCTTGTATTGTGGTACAACCACTCACAGCAATTGTGAATGCTGAGCACCATCCCCTTGTTGAATATGCAGAGAATGTCCTCATACAGTATAGACTGTACGAGGACGAGCCACAGCAGAGAGATCAAACATTTACATTGTTAGCCAGATGTTGTTTGCATTAACATATGAAACCTGATAGCAGGCTAGGTGTGCCGCACACAGTGAAAACAGGCTGCCTCATTTGTTAGTCAGAAGACATATTGACATAAAAGGTGGCGGATTATTAGCGGAAATGTCATCATACTCTTCCTGCAATTATAGATCCATCTAATATTGTTTTTGCTAATGGAAAACGTATGTTCAGATTGGATTTACAAACACAGCAGATCTAAACGTGAACACTTCTGGGTGTGTATGAGTGAGGAACAACATGCACAGCAATTTCAAAAGCAGCTAAAATGTACGCACATACTGTACGACCAGTGACTTGTGATTACAGAAACCCCATCACTGGGTGCTTTCATATAGCTCCACAGTACACTGTAGGTATTTAAATGCCAGGGCACTTAGCTCCATTTCTCTCTAGTAAAAAAGATCTCCTCTGGGAGAGATAGACAGTGTGGCGGGGGAGAGAAGAAGAAGAGAGGAACGGAGAAAAAGAGGCGAGATGAAGCCTGGATGGGGAGAGAGAGAGGGTGATGAGAACAAGGGAAGTGAGAGGGATTAATTGTTCACCCAGGAGAGGAAGATAACATCAGATGTTTAAAAGCCGCCACAACTAATCCTGTCATTTCTTGGACTAGAATAATGAAAATGGAGAAATGATATCTCTTGGAGAACCGGAAACTGAGCTAATCTGTATGCCTGTAACGAGCACGTTTGTGATTGTTTAATGGTCGACAGCTTATGGTATATTTCGCCTCACGTGGTATCATTTTCCACTTTAAGGGAAAAAAAAACTGTCCTTTTATTGGATAAAGTGTTGCTGTTTTTCTTTATTCTTTATTACGTCCTCTGTGATTAGTTATATTTGTGTAATTCTTCGTGAGATACTATATTTAACACAATTTGCATAGATGAAGCATTAAATCATGCCTCTGTGCACTAGCCAGGCATTGTAACCCGAGTCCTGTTTTCAGAAAGGAACATATCAGTGCATTTTTTGGTCCATTAGCCGCAAATCGCATTTTTTTTTTTTTTTTACATTACTCCCGACAATTTCCCAGAGCATACCATATGGTTTAAATTGCTTTTCAGCCATGGATTTGTATTCATTTTATTACAGTATGAAAATCAACTTAGTTGTTCATATTGCACAATTTGTGCTTTGATTATTATTATTTTTGTTTCTTTATCACTGCTGCAAAAAAAAAAAAAGCACGGCATTCAGGAGCCACAACACAAAGAAACATGGATATCAAGAAGAGAGATAGTGTGAATTTGCTCATTTGTTGCATTTAAAAGGTTGCCACTCTGGAGCCAACTCTACAGTCGCACATGTCAGAACATCATGATAAAGGTGACAAAACATTCACTGTGATGGATTACCTGTATCAAGCACGTTTAAAGGCTCTCTAAGTTTCCCCTAGTGAAATAAATGTAAACCAGCGGCTGCCCTGAAGGCAGGAAATCAGTCGAATAACATATGGCACACTTTTGAAATCAGTCAGCAGTAACATATAGAGTACACGGTTTATAGTTAATGAGCTAAAACATGCAAAATCATCCGCATGGTCCTTGAAATCCAGGCAGAGACCCCTCCTGGTGTTCTCTGTATGGGACCAGCTCTCTGCCCTACTTCTGTCTGTGCTTGCCCTCCCATCCAAGTATCTCTCTCTTCCTCCTCTGACCCACACCTGCCGTTCTCTCCAACATCCCCTCCACCCTTTGGGCCCGCAGCACTCCCCTTCCTCCCCTGTCATATCTGTCATAGACGTTCAGTCGCTGGTGTTGCTCTAGGCTTCAAATTTAATTTGGTTTCAATCTGCTGTAATTGCTTTGAGAGACGGCCGTGTCTGCATGTTTTTCCTCTCTTATGTCTGCTGGAATACTTTATAGGATGTGTGTGTGCGCAAATATAAGCGTGTGTGTGTGTGTGTGTGTGTGCGTGCATGCGTGCATGGATGAATATGACTGAAGGTGTGTACTCATGCGTGCACATGTGTGTAAATCCCGAACAATTGCCTGGCCACACACTGTCAATGATACACTTTGTCAAACACCAGCTGCTGTCACTGTACTCTCTGGCACTTTGACAAGGCTTTTGTCAGATACCATACACTTTCTCTTTGTAGCTGAAAAGCAGGAGAGGAGGGAGCGAGGTAAATCTGCAAGACTTCACAAAATACCTTTTTGGTAACACGTCATGACCTTTTAGTTGAATAATAACCTCCCTATAAGCCCTGAATGTGTAACCGCTTTCATTATTCTATCAGCAATCTAAAGTAAGAGGGAGGATGATTGAAGTAAAGGGCAAAAAATGGACAGCAAAAATAAACTGTTTAAACTGTTTGCCCTTGAATTGCAGACGCTGCTGTGGTGAGGTGAGGTGAAAGGAAGGTTGCTAAGCTGATGGACTTAGATAATATTGGTTTGTGTAAAAAAAAAAAAAAAAAAAATCACCTGCCTCCCTCTGGTGGGTTTTCTCTCTTTTCCCATTCGCCTCTTTTGGGTCCTGGCCATCCAGCCTGCTCTCATCCCCAGGTCGTCAAATATTGACGCTTCATCATGTGTGTGATATCGATGCTGAAGGTTCAGCGTCTTTATGAGACACACATTTCAGCTTACTATAATGTAAACCCATCCAGAGCTATACTTGAGGCTAAAGGCAACAACTGTAGTATAAAGAGTGAGAAAGTTTGCATAGGGTGGGAGGTAGGGTGTCAAACAAAACTTATTTCACCCAGGAGAACATTATTTGTGTTCCCTGTGAAACCAAAAATTAATGTTGTTTTATGTATGGTCGTCACACGTCATATTTACATCACGTGACATGTAACAAAAATACTTGTTTTAACCCAAGCAGTTTTGTTGCTGCTCAAGGATGCCCTATGAATTGGTGTGAGGCACAGAGCAGAGGGGCATGTCACAGCATCAGTATTTGACGACCAGGAATGATATAGGATTGTGCCATTATTTAAAGCATTTTTTTGTATTTTGGATACAGTAATATTCAGTGAAATTCTAAAAAGGGATTCCCCGATTCTTCCCCCCAAAATTCTCTCATCTTCTCGTTTGTCTCAAATACATGCCTGACCCTTCCCCACTGTATCTGCATCTAAGCTTAGCAGCCAGTTTGAACCTGTCAAAGAAAAGGGCACAGGAAATACAAACCAGTGTGTAATTGATTGCACGTTGATTAGTGAGGGCTCTTTGAGCTGATTGCAAGAGTACAGTGTGTACAGTGGAGTTTGTGTGGGTGTAATATGTGACCAGGGATGATTGAGAGCCTCCTAATGTGTATATTTGTGTGTTTATGCATTTAAGGAGCTGTGTGCAACATTCAGAGCAGAGCTGTGATACAGAGTCTGAGCTGGGATTGCTTGCACACGGCTCTTAACGTGGAGGTTGCTGAGCTGGAGGCTAGGAGCTAACAGTGCTACCAGCTACCATAAGTCCTAACAATGGCAACAGCGCTGACAAAGCTAACGGCGTTAACGTTTGGGGGAAGAAGATGGTGGGTGTTATGTGTTCGTGGCTCCAAACTGTAACGTGAGTTGGGAGACCTCTAGTTTCTTTAGGCTAACTCAAGGAGTTTTAGCCTGTCTTCTACCTGGTAACTAGCCCTGCAACTGTGGTTAAGAATGGTCAGGAGACAATGCACATTAAAGCATAACATTTTATTAAAACAGGTGTTTTATTTCTTCTGTGCAGCGAACACAAAAAAGGCCCTTTTTACAGTTGTTGTACTGAAACCTGAGCTTATCTTGACACTTTCTGCTAACCGCTGTAGCTTCAGAAAAGCATGTGCTTCACTGTGTCTGCGGTGGTGTCGAAGAACGACTCTATCACTCGAGGTCGGTCTTACAGCGCTCACTGGCCCGGTTACGGGACTATCCTACACACATGTAGTCTCACCTCCCATAACAAACACCACTAGGCTACATCACATCTGTCTTAAAGGGGAAGGCTTGGCTGGTAACATTTGTCATGGAAAATGAGAGCCATGCAAGTTTTTCTTTTGTACGAAGCTTAAAAAAAATATTAGCATGACATGTTTAAGTTTATTTGCCTACTTTTCATTGCACTTTATGGGATTGCGAGTGTTGTGCATGTGCACATTGCAGAGTTGATGCTGAAACAAATATACCATGCAACCCCTCTGCTCAGTCACTGTGTGTCGAGATGGTGATAACACCAGGCATTGACCTTGCACCGTCCTGTGGGTGACCTACAGGAATGCCGTATGAGTGCAGTGTAGAGCTGTGTCAATTAGCTAGCCAGTGGGATACACAGGAATTCGCATGCACTTAACTCACACTCACGCTCAGCCAGACCATCAACCACAACAAACCATCGAGAAGCTCACATTAAAACACACACAGAGGTTGTGTACCTTTATTCTCTGCTCAGGACGCCATTACTCCACCATATCTTTACAAATATTTGTTTGCTGTTATTAAGATAAATTACCTCTGCTCTGAATGTTTCATACAGCTGCTTTAAATGCACTCACATATGCCGTGACAATTATGCTTGGCTTCCAAACAAGATGCTGAGGAGTTTCAGCCGCTGCCATTGTTTCCCTGCTCATACCGTATGTTCGTGTGTGTGCTTTCACATAATGTGTGTGCTTTGGCATAACTAGAGTTTTTGTCAAGATGTGACACAAATAACAGATTGTTGAAATATGGAGTGGCTGAGTGCACGCATCAGCTCTCAGTCTCGTTCTGTTGTGTTTGTGTCGCAGAGTGTGCGTGTATATATCACTCTCACCTCTGATCAAGGAGACATTTGCCCTGCATCTTGATGCTGTTTCGCTCTGCTCCTCCCCACTCAGCTCTGCTGAGGAGGCGGACGAAACAAGCAGGTCATCCAGGCAAGCGCACACACCTGTTAACAGATGTACCAACTAAAAGAGCAGTCATGTGCTCTGTTTCTTTCTAGTGGAATGTCACTTGGCTTCTTTAGACTTATTTATTTTTAGCTATCGCTTGTTCCAGACAATGGGTATGCAATTTTCTCCTTCTCAGTCACCTGCAAGGTCAATGCCTTATGGGCTGCTAGAGAAACAAGACGTCTAAATCCTATTTTTTTGTAAGTGGTGCCTTTAGGCTCCCTTCCTCTGTCTCTGTTGTCTGACTGAAGCCAGTAACAGCAGGAAGGGCCGGGCAGCAGTTTGGGCATGTCTGTGACTATCTGTCAAACAATGGACGGTGAGCCCAACCAGCCAGACATCCACATGTCACTGAGCTGATCCTGGCCCCATCGACACACACCGCTCCGCCTGCACGCTCACCCTGAGCCCCCTGCTGGCCCCTCCATGTAGGACACATGGCTACCTGCGAGCAGTCAGGGCTGCAGATCTGTGTGGTGTTGACTCACTGTGATGCTCCCGCAGTGACCTTGTCTGACCTTTACGTCTTTTAAATTTGTGCTGTATACGTGCATCGTGACCTGTGTGTGTACATGTGTGCCTGTGAGTAAATGAAGCTGTTTGTAGCATTCGTCCCATAGGAGGTTTAATTAAATCTACAATGGTAGTTGCTCCAGTGAATGATAATGTGCAGTACAATGGTCTTTGGCCCCGTTCTGTGCTATGATGAGTCTGCCACTTAGCTTCAAAGGCTCTGTGGTTTAATGAGCGAAATGCATATTATTTTGAATGGAGTATCTCAAATGAAACAAAAAGTGCCCCAATTAGAAGAGAATTAATATTGTTTTTATGGAGCTACTTCAGCAGTCAGTGATATATTAGATTAGCTCATTTGCCCCGTGACATTGCTTCTAACATAATTGTATTTTGATTATATCCATTTTATAAAGTTAGAAGTAGACTGATTAGTACACAAGAGCTTATGATCAAGGTCGATTATTTTCAGTGTAGCTCTAAAGAACCATAATGAGGGAGTTTAGCTGCCGCGGAGAGCTACTGTATTGTTCCAAAGTAAAGACAGCTGCCTTTCTTGTCCCATTGAACTACACACAGAAGCTTCAGCACAATGCTGGCAATCTACTGTGGAAACATGGTGCTTCTGTGGGCCTGTGTGGAGTGTAGAAAGCTGGTGTTTGATTTTTGAAAAGCTGTGGAGTTGCTGCGAGTAGGTGACAGCTTGCGTCTTCCAGATCCGGTCTCCGTGGAAACAGCAGAGTGGAGTCGGGAATGCGCCGCGATGAGTGGGGAAAGGCAAAGAAGAAAGTGTTAACATTTCCGTTGTGGAGGGGGAAGATTATCGGGGGGGAAACAAAGGCAGGGATTATCTCAGCACATGCTACAATAGCACTACACACACAGCCTCTGCAAAACGGGCCTGCCACGGGGTGCTTTGGATCACAGAACAAAGACAGGGTCTCCCACCCATCCATGCAGATCCTCTGTCAGAGTTAGCTAATAAGGACTACAATACCCAGCTGCCGGTCGCAAACCAACCAGGGACCTGGAATTAAGGGTCATTATTTCTCCTCATTATGGACTTTAACATTGTTTGGCCACTCTGAAAAGGAGAGCCTATTCTTGTTATCGCAGTAGTTTGTTTGCCAGAACTTGAAATAGGAAGTTATGTCATTATCGCCGCTGAGGAGGAAGTGTAATAATGCAAGCAATGAAAACATGTCATATGTTTCCAAGCTTCTTCCCATTTCATCCTGCGTCAAGTTCTGTGCTATGTGAAGTCAATTAAACAGTTCTGAAGTTGGTTTGTGACTGTGTTGTTGGAATTAATATGGCGTTAGAGGAGGGAGAAAGTTTGAGGGCAGTAAACTGAGACAGATGGAGAGAAATGGAGTACAGCATATGATGGCAGGATAAAACAGCCGAGCGAAGAGGAGAGATAAAGGGATGGCGAGAGAATGAAAGGTGGTGGTGGGGGACGGCGGCTGCAGCGGCGGCGAGGGTGCGAGGCGAAGTGAAAGTGAGTTTGTCTGTGATGTTTTAAAATTCTGGAGTGGAAAGTCCCTCCATCTGTTATTGTGGGACGGTTCTGACTCAGTGATTTCTATGATTGGCCTTAATCCCGGCCGAGTGGAGAAGACAGAATGAAGAGCTTAAAGCAGACTGCTCTCACTCTGACAGGCTCCACTGGCTGCTGCTGCTGCTGCTGCTGCTGCTGCTGCTGGGGCTCACTGGCACGCTCAGTCTGCTGCCCCCTAATGGACTAAGTGCTGCATGACACTGCACCTCTCTGCACGACTACAGCACAAGAACATGACACAGAGGGGACATTTTGATGTAGCGTGAATTTGTCAGCAGCCATGAAACAGCAGTTTTCACTCAGTTTTAAATGTTCCTTGTGATTATTACCTCATGTGTCTTCACACACTGCACACATACTGCCAATAGATCTATAATGTCCTCATAGGCCTGGCACAGTGTCAAATTTTCACTGAATGATTATCGCACCCAAAAGAGTTAACACTAACAAAATTTTAGAAATATGAATAGAAAATTTGATAATTGTGTATTTTGTCAATTATTTGTCAGATAAATTAAACTCAAACTACGAGTATAGGTGTAACAGTGTCAGTTATACAGCAGCTATATGTGTATCAAATGTACATTTATAATATTAAGCATTATAATTAGAAAAATCTGTTTCAGTTGTTATTACCTGACACGCTTAGGCCTCTATAGTCAATATGTGGAACGTTTGATACTCAGTTTCTGTACCCTTACGTTCACCCTTTGGGGTTACCCCACCTATAAAGGGGTGTCTCCCATCTTACCTCTCCCTTCTGCTGCTGTACTCCATAGGAGAGGTAAGCGACATTGCTCTTATAGTAATTTCTATGTTATAGAGCTGTTAAGCTGTTTATAAGTTAATTTTTCAGCCTAAACTTTTTGTATAATATGCTTACATATTCCTATGTCACTTAATTTGTGTAGGGGCTCGAGTTATATGGTCGTAATTTACAGAGGATTTTGTTTTTACCTCTTACTGTCAGGTATGTTTTTTTGTGTTTTATTGTATTGAATTTGCTGTAACATGGCCGCCCCTTTTGCTATTGTACTCCACGGGAGAGGGGCTCGAAATATATGGTTGTATTGACGGAGGATTTTGTTTTTACCTCGTGCTGTCAGAGTTGTGAGGAATAAACGGAGATCACCTTCAAAGATATCCATGGTCTGGGCCTCTTCATATCAACACAAGAGTCCAATGGTTACATAGGGAGGTGGAAAGAGAGCCTGTAACCATAACTGTACAAATTCGTAAGAAAAAAAAAAAAAAAAGTAATTACACTTAATGGATGGTAAAAAAAGGCAACCAGATAGTGTTGGGAGAGGGAGACAAAGCAAAAATGGCAAGAAACAGAAATCAGTCAGGCGCTGGATTATCTAAACAATATTATCACACGTGTATTATTAACATAATATCAATATTTCATTTTTAAATATCACGGTTATTGTCAATACT
>JAPZEB010000012.1:16718364-16734623 GCA_029783705.1 Chaetodon striatus
TATATATATTACATATTCCAGCTGTTGTGACGGACAGTGAAATCATATGGCTTTAATTTTCAGGCTAATCTCAGAGCTAGAAACGCAGTGAGATTATTGTTCAGCTGCTCAGTGTTGATCCCTAATTGAAAAATGTAGTGTTGATAGTTTCACCAAGAGATTACCACTGTGGCGCTGCCCTTTAGGAACACTGACCCTCTCTGACGGAAAAGCCACGCAATTACTGTCTTTTCTAATGGACTCTTTGGTAATCATTTCAATGGGCTAATTAGATCCTCACTTCATTGTTTTAGTCGCCTATTGTCTCATTAGGAAATGAATGAAATCTTATCGTTGTTATTTAAGGCTTGTTCAGGTGATTAAAAGCACAATGCAAAAGCATAGAGACACAGAGGACTCAGAATTATCCAGATTCTCTGCTATTATGTGTCACAAATTAGGTTAGTGATATCATATTATGTGCACACTTTAAACTATTATGCTCCACCAACGTCCCTATACGATTTTCACAAGAGCGTGGGTTGATATTCTGGGGCCTTGTGTGTGTGTGTGTGTTGAGCAGAGGTGGAGCAGCATTGTGTCTGTGTGTCTGTGAGTGGGAGGGGCAGCTGAGATGAGGTGGGCGGGGCTCTTAATAGAAATAGGACAGCTTTTACTATAATGAGAGTTGATGTCTTGTGTGTTTTCGGTAGATAAAAATCCTCCCGTGGTAGCGGACTGGTTCCTTCAGTGTGGCTCCACAAATGAATGAGCTCATACTGTAGCAGGGGTCTAAATAGGGTTCGTAATTTCAGAGCTCTGGGACTTAATGGCTGATCACGTTATTCTGGGACAGGAATAAGATCGCCCCCTAGAGGCCTGGGGAAACCTAGATACTGAGGCACGGGAGGGAGGGAGGGAAGGAAGTAGGGAGGGAGAGAGACTCGAAGGCTTCACCATATTTGCCACTTGGATGACTTCCTATATGAGAAGCCTACATACTTTAAGCTTCTTCAGAGATAAGCCTAAGCTACATCATGGTAAATCATGTTAGACTGTTAAAGCATATTTTTCAAGACAACATCAATGAGTAAGTGGTGGTTGATACTAGTCTGAGATGAAAATATTAATATCAAGGCGGGCGATATATTGCAAGTTTTTAAATCTAATTTTAAGAAAACTGTCAGTCCTAGCAGTCTGCCCTTTATGCCTGTTTAATCTTTGGCTATGGCTGAAGAGAAATGATCTTGTCTGGGCCCCTAGGTGACCGCAGCAGAGCCAACTTTCTGACACACACCCAGGCCTGATCAGCCTGTGGTGGGCCTGCTTCAACGGAGGGTGTCTTGTGATAAAGGCAGAGACAACCAATGATGTTGAGGTACACAACTGGTGATGTGTCATGGGGTGGCTCCGCTGGGTGGTCACAGCTGAAACACCTATGCTCTGGCATGAAGCATGCTAAAACGCCAGGGATTGTAACACTAAGTCCTCTGTAGGCCTTTGTTTTTTGTGTTTTGCTTGTGATATGTTGGAGTGGTTGAGTCAGATGGCTAAAAATAGACTACAACACTGACAGATCTAGTGGTCGACACAAAATAAACCACTGCCACAAATCTTTGCATGTAAACTATCAATTGAAAATCGGTACAGTATTTTAAGAATCGATACAGTGTCACAAAAAATAATGTAGATATGTCGATATTTCTTACTCTGAGGTATACCAGGGTATATTCATACCCTGAACGTATGATTTTCAGTACCATCAATAACACAGATGCTCCTCTTTCTGTTAAACTGATACGGAGATGTAGTGCACAGCACATGCCACCAGAGGTCAGCCTCTATTGGTGGATCAGGCAGCTGAGTTGAGAAAGGTGGCAACTGCGAGTGGTGGGGATAATGTTACCGGATTTAGTGGAAAAAAGTTTGCCTCTGCCCTGTTCATGAGTATTGCTAAATGTAACTTCATAAAGCAGTTTATTAGCCACAATTTTTATTAAACAGCAACAAGTGTCATTGGGTCCTCCAGCCAGAGGGGCGCTTGTTTCCTATCTATCCATCATTCCGCTGGCCATATGTATGCAAGAGGGCTAACTGCTCAGCAGAAACACCAGACCAGTGGTTCCCAACCTTTTTCCCTATTCTACCCCCTTTCTATTACTGAGTAATCTGACAACTGAGTCGCACATTTACATTGCACATTGCATCTTTAATGCATAAGAACAACAGCTCTGAACATCTGATAAACTGTATAATTAGCCTGTATAACTGGTTGAGTTTTGAGCATTATTTATTAGCATTAGCATTGAGCATTATTTCTATATTGCATCAGAGGTGAATTTTCTTGATATTTTTAGGAACTTTTTATACTATTCTCTGCCTGCATTATGTATATATTTTATTTTAAACAATCATTCATACTTAATATACCTAATTTTTGATAAATTCAGTGTTTTCTTCCCCCTGGTGCTTGGCCATTGTTCTGTTAGCTCATCTGTTGTTTTAACTGCATACTTTTCAAATGCATTTTTTTTTAACTTAATATCTTGAATAATAATCTAATCTTTCTAATCTAAATGATTTCATTTAGTTTTCTACAGGGAAATGAGTGAAATTGTGAGATACAGGCTTACTTTATATATAGTTTTTAAAAGTTTTCTTATACCCTTGAAAATAAAGATGGTCTTGTATCCCCATGAAGCTTTGGACCTCCGGGTTGGGAGCCAGTGGGCCAGCCAGTGACATACACACTATAAGGACTTCACCAGTTCTGTAGCTTTTACATTTTTTTTTCTTTTTAATACACACATACCATCATATACTGTATAGCAGATTGAAATGTCAGGGAAATTTGAAGTAATAGATACCGCCCAGGCCTATCATGTACAACCATCTTGAACTGTATTTTAATGTGTTCTGTGACACACACAATAAGAACTCGACAGCAGCCAAAGTCATGAAATTTGAGTCTCAGCAGACATTACCTCCCTAGCTATTGTCTGCCTCTTATCTTAAAGCATGGACAAACATCTCGCTGGCTTGTTGGCAAACAAACATCCACCAGGGAAAAGTACACAACTAACCTGCAAATGTCAAGATCAGTCAGTGTGGATTTGGAGTGGTGTGGATCTACCTCAGATGATAATAATAATGGTCTATAGGCACAAGTTTGTTTGCATTGGATGCCATACCCCCGCTGTCACTCAGACGAACACACGTTATCGACTCCGCAATACGTAACCACACTTTCAGTATGTGCTCTTCAAATTTCCTCAATTTAAGTTTATTTATCAATATGTTCACAGTTTTTTAAAAGATATAGAAGTTTCAAAACAAAGCCAACTTTGAGGTACAATCTATAGCTTCTAAAGACGTTTAAAGTTTGTGTTTAGCTGGTTCGCCTAGTCTCAGTGAAGAAGCAGATTTTGATGAAGGCTTGTGGTGCCACACTGTAATGTGGATCAGTACTTTAAAGAGTGTTGTTGGGTTTGGCACTCCCTAATCCTCTGAATTAACCAGTTAATTTACAGCTGCACTGGCTTTTGTAGGGAACAAGGTCACCATCCCCATCGTCCCATCTGTTTGTATGTCTCTCCCTCACACACACACACACACACACACACACACACACAAGAATCAATGTGCTATTGACTTCTGACACTCACACTGCTGTTTTTGTGTTCCCTTGTAGAAACTGGCCAAGGAGGCGGAACAGCTTCAGAACATGCATGTATGGCAAGACGGTGTGACGGTAAAGTAGGACACCCACTCCTCTCCCTCCTTCTCCGAGACCTCTTCCTTCTTTTTGTCTTTTCTTTTCCAGGCAAAGCTGGTTTATCTTCCCATCACCTGTTTTCCAGTTTCCTCTCTATGTAGCAGTTTACCCCTATTTTACTTGTAACTCCTAAATGACAATGTGATCAGCATCACAGAGACAATGTGGTAAAAAAAACCCCAAAAAAAACACACTAACAGTCTTAACATGTATGCACACACACACAATAATTACTAACTTTTTGGGGTTGTTATTTTCATGGTCTTCAGTTTTATCCAAGAACCTTCTGTCTGTTTTGTTTCACAGGCCACAGCAAGTTGAACATTGCATTCTCTTACAGCTGACCTTTAAAACATAAGAGATCCGCTCTCGAAATGTAAAAAAAAAAAAAAAAAAACTACAGGAGAAACGGTATTACTCTGGTTTGTGTGTTTGACTGTGTGTGTTTGTGAGCCTCCGTGCTCCACTGACTCTCAAATTTGCAAACACATAAATGCCCCATGAACATGCTTGCATACTGACGCACGCACACACACACATATAGCCTCACCCGACAGATACACATGCACATTCCCTACTGTCATATCCTCTGTCTCCAGGGAGACGAGCTCGCTGTCATGGTACACTTCCCACAAATGGATTTTTAACCCAGCGCCTCCTGGGGGATATTTGAGAAAAGGCTTTAACTGATTTAAAACGAATAATTATGAGCCCTACTTCCCTGCAAAGTCCATTTTTATTCATGGTTGCTTACACTCTGAAGCTGTAGTCTTGGGGTGGCGGGGCTACACCGCTCCCACCCTCCCTGCTGGTCCGAGGGAGGGAGCTGCAGTGCGGCTGTCCCTTCATCTTAGGCCTGAGGGGGGTTGATGCCTGCCTCTCCCTGCCCGGCTCTGATGCACCTCGATCGGATGTGTAGCCATGCAGGAAGTGGAGCCCGGGTCACAGTGACCACACACAGCACACCTGTTCATAAGTAGCTGCATCCAATATGGCATCAATACCTCCTCAAGTGGAAAAGCCAGCATTCTCTTTAATCCAACCCACCCCTGCCAAAACCCTTCTCTCCCTCTGTTCCTCCTTTCTGTCTTTCTCTCTTCTTGTTTCCATCTCTCTTTCCATCCAGTCCCCAGCGTCATAACCCCCTGCACCCACCGTCACGTTCATATACCTTCTCTGTTATCTGTACGTGTCTTTAATCAGGCATGAAAACAGTTGGAATATATCATATTGTTGCAAATACTGCAAAAGAATCCTAATGGTGCTCCGCTATTAATAATGTATTGGAGCTGATTTCATTTGCCTTTATAATTAGGCCAGGTAATGAATCTCAGCAGGGGCGACTGTGAAACCATTAAAAAAAGAGGTGGAGTGGGGGAGGAAGAGAGGAGTGGGAGAGGTAGATATGCCACATCCTTGCAAGGAGATTTTTCCTGTTTGTAGATTTTGTGCTTTCCTAATTTCTCTTTAGGTGAACACTCTGCTGACTGACACTCTAATTAGATTAGGGCTGCATGCTCTTTGGGCATATTAGGAGAAATGCGTCGCATCTTAAACTAGCGGGTGGAGCAGTCTGTCAAATGAAGAGAAAAGGTGTTTATGCATGAGTGACGGTGCGTTTTGATAGAATTTGTGAGTGCGTGCGTGTGTGTGAGTGTGTGTGTGTGTGGGTTGGAAAAGCGTAATGTGGTTGTTTGTGTTTGTCGGCGAGCAGGTATTTATTTGCATGTGTTTATTAACGGCAGGTTCTGTACCTGGCCCAGCCCATCTGCTTGCCTCGCCAAACCGGTGACATCATAGAAACTCAATGATACGCCTGTTCCTCATAGCGGCTGCCATCGCAGCTGTTACCGTAGCAATTGGAAGACCTCACTCTTCCCCTTCTCTCTCACGCACACACAGATTCAAGCTTTTTCCCAGTCTAACTGCAGAGCCAGTTTTTGACCATCCCGACTGCTGGACATTATGGATGTCAAAATGTTGATCGTAACAACTGTTGTGATGGTCGTTCAGGGTTTTAAATCCATTGGAATGAAATGGTGTGTGAAATAGACATTAAAGTGTTGGATTGCCGCTGATTTCTCAAGGTCAGGTGCCCATCCCTCTGTGACACTCCACTATTGTGTTGGCAACAGAGTCATCCCAAGGCGACACAGTCATTTCAGTGCTGCTTTGCAATTCTCACAGGGAGGAAGGAGAACCAGCAACTCCAGAGCCAAAAATTTAAACTTTTCTCTGTTTGGTAAACTGAGAGTTGGCAGCCATAAAGAAGAGCAATATAAAACCTCGCAGGATCGCATCAGCATATCACTAATTTCAAAAACGAGATGGTGAAACAATCCATGGTCCTACAGCTCTGTAATGTCTGTATTGTAATGTTTAGGTTGGATTTAAATGTTGCTTTTCTGTAGAAACAGCCGAAGTGCATTTCCCTGGGTAATATGATTATCTGGGTGTTTGACTGTCCAGAAATGCTTCACTACTTTTATTATTTTTCACCCATAACACAACCAAACAAGACTTAAACACACCTTAAACATTTTAATAACAATCATTTAATTGCATTCACACAGTCAGCCAGCCAAAAGAATAATAATAATAAAAAAAAAAACAGCTAAAGAAATTCTTAGGTGACTAGTATTTATACGATTTCTTTGACTAATGGATTAGTGGATTGAAGCTAACAAAAAAATCAATTAAATGCTTATGCTAGTGTCCATCTAAAGATTGAATGCACTCATGCAGAATGATCTCTTAAAACCCAGGGCTTATAAAGCATGTTTGTAGATGTTATGGTGGTGCTACAAAATGTTGTCATTTTCAGGTTATGAATAGTGACTTATATGGTATTCTCTTTAAAAAGTAGGGATGCACCGATCTGACTCTTTGAGTCCTGATAGCTGTAACGATACCTGGTGTAATATATAAGCTGTATGCCTCACTGTGTGAAAGTGACCGGCATCATCCTTGTATGTGCAAGGCAACATCAGGCTTGACTTGAACATTGCTTTTTTTAATTTTGTAAAACAAAATGCAACACATAAGCATGTAAATTTAAATGTACTGAATTGTTATCTATTATTAAAATAATTAATAGTGCCCAGCAACTTGGTAAAAAAATCATTTAAATTTAGCAACACATTGGTCAACACTTAAACAGGAACTAAAATATCACAGTACATCAGCCCAATTGTCATGTATACCCGATCCAGCTATTTGAGCCAGCGTTGGCCTGATATGTGGTATCAGTATCGGATCAGTGCTTCCTATTAAAAAGACCATCAAAATGACTAAAAGTCAACAAAAAATATTATTCGACCAAGGCCTCGGGGACTGATGACTTATTAACTTTGAGAGTGGGCGGACATATTCATGCTGAGGCTTACTGAATATGCTAGGTTTGCTGGTAGAGACAATGTGGGACAGAATAGCACCAGATTAGGCTTGTGTGCACCGTATGTGCCACCAATAATATTTCCTGCTGAACCATTTTATTATGTATGGTGAGCTGTTCTAACATTTATCATGACAGATTTCATATATTATGACATATTAGCATTTTGACCAGCTTAAATGTGACTTGATAAATCTGAAATAAATGTTTTCAGTAGTCATGTATGAATTATGGATATCTCCAATGGGAATCCAGTCAAGCTATTATATCATTAAATGGCTTCTCTACATCTATAATGTCATTATAGATCCAGTATCTTAAAGTGACTTCTAACCAGTGAAGATAATCTTGTCCGGACTGATCACAGTGTAATTATGACTCTGTAATACATGTGTAGATAAAGTATCTTATAGATTCTCTGTGTTACAGTGGGTTGCTGTGTGTTTTTTAAAGTGAGCTTGACCATTTTCTGTCCTAACCTAGAGAAAAAAACTCTTCGTCTTTTCTGTCCCTGCATGCGGTTTGAATGTATGATAAATGGTGAGCTTGGCCTAGTTTAGCTCAGGTCATGCATGTGTGTGGGTTCAGTGACAGTGACTAATGCTGAGGGTTTAATACTTCGTAATGGTTAGCCTACGGTTAACAAATCTTTTCACAAGGACAGTACAAACAATATCCCAATGATTACATAATCATACTCCTGCCTCTGTGGGAGCATGTGCAGCATTCAACAATTCTGTTACTGATGTATGTTATGTGTTATTCAGAATAGTTTGATTAGTGAAATTAGTGACTTAAACAATATGTGAGTTAATTAAATCTAGTTTAGTTTGAAGAAGCATCCATTTTCTGTGAATTTTAAAGCACCTTTAATCATTATTGTTTATAAAAGCAATGAAGCACGTGACTACTTGTATGTGAGAGGGGTCACTGGTCGTGATGATCACACAGAGAACTATCTCTGCTGTCTCTTTCATGTCTGTGTTGCTTTAATACTCCTTTCAGCTAATTGTTTTCATCTTCCATCCTGCAACTTGTTTTTGTTCACTCTCAGGCTCTCATAGTGTCATTCTCAGCCACTGCGTGCAGGCTTTATGAGTGAAAAAGCTCTTAAAACTGACTGTACACTACCTGCTCAGCACCAGATGGCACGCAAAGTAAGTGACTAGCTGTTGAACATGGTGGAGCATTTAGCAGCTATAGAGACACATATTCCTCAAAGGCAGTGTGCATTTTGGACTTACCTTCATTAGGGGGGCCAGAAATACGACCGCGAATGAAAGATGCTGTGCATCTGCCGGATGTGTAATTAAATAACTGTTTGCTAATGTTAGCCATATAAACCTGATTATGTGTCAGTGTCGTCTTTACAACCTCTTCCCTCAAGTGGCCAAAAAAATCAATCATTGCAGGTTTAAAGATGCATTCCTTTATCTTTACACTGAGCTGCCATTGATCCTATAAACCTACAGTGATTAAGGTAAAGTTAAATAATCTCACCCTTTAAGATACTTTTTCTAAGATCTGCACAGATATATGGTGGCCAACAAGGTGCCAATTAAAAAACACATGCAGAAAATTCAAAACACATACAACAGAAATTTTCTTTAATTGGAAAATGGTGCTCAAGAAAGCCAAAACAAATATTTTAACAGCAGACAGGCTGCAAATACAGAGTCAAAAACACACAAACCCCCAAAATGAACTGAAAAATGCTTCGTATCTATGCAACACATCAGAGGTTCTTCACACCTCTAGGGGGAACGCTGAGTAAGTAACGAACTGAGGCCAAATGTAAAAATATCACCTCTTTAGTCCACTTTTTTTCCCCCTTCAGCAACAAATAAACTTAAAGAGACCTGGATACAGCGTTGCAGGCAGGATCACATTCATTCCTGTGAAAGTTGATCAGTGTCTCCTGAAGCCACAAAAGCTTGATTTACGCGGTATGAAATTACCTGGATGATCAGCACTGCTTCCGCATCACTGAGCCCATGGAGCATCCAGTTTAGTGCTCTGCTACCTTGAATCAGGATTAAAAGATTTAATCTTGCGGCTCTTCTGGACTTTCCAAATGTCACTGGACTGACTGGATCAAATCTCGATAGTGACATGAATAATTTTGCTAGGGGTGTTACACTCAAAAAAACAAATTCACTGATTAACAGTTGTCTCTTTCCCAATGTAAGTCTATGGGATAAAGTCTTTTTGGGCCCAGTGGGGTGACGGACTCATTAGTTGTAATGCCACTGTTTGGCCACTATGAGAACTGGCACACTTCCAGAGGGCCTATTCTCTCTCGAGTTGTAAATCAAGTGGTTCCACTTAGTGCTTCCCCTAGAGGCCTGGAGAACGTCCATTATGTTGACTGGATGTGACGCGTTGCATTAATTTTGGCAAATTTGTGCATCTTAGACTTTGTGTCGTTTCTGTTTATGCAGCGTTTTGCTGTTAATGTGCTTGTTTTGGCTTCTGCATTGCGTTTTATCATTTGCAGCACATTTTTGTTGTTTTTGTTTGGGATTTTTGCATGTGTCACTGAAGTTGCAGAACGTTTCTCCTCATGGAAATGTTGTTTTGGGCTGTTGTAGCGAATTTGCCCTCTTACGTCACGGTAAACAGGAATTTAAGAATGGCATCAACTATCTTGTTTTTTAATCTCAGTAAATTGGCAACTATTCTGCTAATTTCCCAAAATGGAAAATTGCCTGTGGTCAACATCGATGATATGACCAACTATATATTATCTGCATTACCATCAGTCAGTTGTTCAGCCACTCACCTCCCATCGCATACTGGCTACAGATGATGACCACTGTCGCTTAGCTGAAGGAGGGTTGACACGAAGTGCAACACGTTGGAACAGAGACACGAGATTGGATGAAAGAAAGGATGGAGATTGTGGAGATTGGAGGAAGACATGTACTTTCCATCAGATTGTGATGTGGCAGCTGCTGTACGTTTGAAATGCATTAGTGCTAATAGCGGTGCCATTAGGGGAGAGAGAGGCACTCTGTTGATGGGTTGCCATGATGAAACCAGGGAGAGGGGGTGACAAAGAGAGGCACGGAGGGAGAGAGAGGTGTAAGTGAGAAAGCAAGTCAGTGAGGGAAGAAGGTATAAGAGACGGAGAAAACGGGAAACAGAGATGGAGCCATCTTCCAGGCCATTTACTGCAATCATCACTCTCTAATCAATCAAGCCTTTCATCATAGGACAACACAATCTCTCCTTTTCTTTCTCTTCTCTCACTGCCTCTTTCTCTCTTCATCTCCACTCAGCCACCCACTCTCATACATAACACAGCCATGTTCATGTGACCTCTTTCTTGCTCTTCACACATGTACGTTCATCGGTAACTTTGTAATACCTTCAAATAATGTTCATCTAGTACGTATTCAGCCTCGCCAATTCTAATAGCCTTTGCTTTCTCCAGTCATCTTTTGCAAGTTATTTGAATTATATACTATTATTATTGTTATTATTATTTTGGAGGTCATTGGAAGCTATATTTAGCCAGTATTTCAGCCACATTTGCTGCCCAAAAGTCACAAAAGGTCCCCTCAGAGGTGTAACATGACCTTAAGTGCTAGGTGCACTAGCTGGAGTTGCAGGGGTTTGTTCACTTGACCAAGTTCGGCTCCTTTCATAATGCCTCTATTTGAGATAATTGGCCCTTCAGAGGAAATGAGTGAGAATCATTGTGGCGACTCTCAGCCCAGCCCTCGAAGCTACCAGCTCCATTAGCCACAGAATACATTAGTCTTATGAAGGCTGCCTTTGACAGATTCAAATTCTGGTAAAATAGACAGAAATGAAGGGACGCCTCACTCTGCCTTTGTTTCATCTCGCTCTGCTCTTAACATGTTCATTTTTTTAATGTCATTTCATCTCTTTCCCCCCCCCCTTTTGAAATAATGCCAAAAACGCCCTGTTTTCATCTTTCACTGGATTAACTAAAACAGGCAGCAATTGACCATTTGTCAAAGCACATGCGTTTTAGCATTTGTTAGCAAATCTGTTCCTGCTGAATTGCGACATTTTTCCTTCCCTTGTGCTGTCATTAACTGAGCTGAACCAATAGGAGATAATGGATACAGCAATAATTAGCAAGGTAGTGGTGTTTTATCTGCAAGTGATTTATATCGGTTTAGTTTTTTTATACACTGACTGCTTTGTATTTCCTCAACTGCCTATCTGTCCCAGGTTTTTAAGTCAGATACACCTTCTAAAGCAGAGGTAAAAATAAAATTGATTTTGCCAACCATCTTCTTGTGTCAGCACCACAACAACCAAAACTCAAAGGGATCTCCACAGCGGAGGCCCGAGAGGGATAGGTTGGAATATAGCTATGTGTAAGCCTTTTTTTTTTTTTTTTTTGAATGCACAGTGCTTATTTCAAACACTGATAAGCATAGCCACACTGTATAATCACAAATAAACTGCATCTATTTTCATTGTGAGCATTTCTTTTTTTTACTTCCTTATGGCTGCACTGAGACAGAGTGCTTGCAGCCTGCCGAGCACGTAATGGAACTCATAAACAGTGTTATCGCTGAATCCTGAGCCATGGAACGGACTTCCATCTGCTCGCCACTAGAAGGGAAAGAAATGAGGAGGGGGCTATGTGGAGAGAAATTCTCACAGAGTATACAATTTAGCAGATTCTCCTCCCTATCAAATGTATCTGATGGTGTGGGTGCCTCAGTAGAAAGTGGACCGAGCCGAGATGCATCAGTAATGGAAGCGAACACAAATAAAGAGAGAGCTTGGAGCGTGTCTGTGTGGATCACGCCACATTTGATCAGTTGATCAGTTAGTATTATATCTAGACTTCACCTTAAACTCCAATTTTGTCTCCCTCTTCCTGAGCTATCCCTCTGTTGTCTCCTCTCCCGGTGCCTCCCCCCACTTTCCATCAACTGCTGCTCGGCTCACAGCTTTGATCAGGCTTTTGGTTGCTGTGGTGACCCAGCAGTTTGGTATTTTCAGCTTCTTGATTGCAGACCACTGTAATTTGCTTAAGTGGTGCTCTCCAAGGTATAAATGTCCTTTTCTCAGTTTTTTCTTCTTCCCTGCTCCAACTCTTTTCACTCTACCTCCCCTCCACATCTCACCCCTAATGTTCCTCTGCTGCTTCAAGAGAGACCTCTTGAAAACTCATGCTGTTCCACTCTCGAGTAGAGGGACATTGGCAAAGTCTAAAATTACTCAGAATGGAAGAAGCACTGAAGTACCTGGGCAAGTAATGAGAAACGCTAAGATAAAAAAGAACACAGAGAAGGAGAAAAGTTCAGGTGTGTCAGTAAGCCTTCAGTCAGCAGCAGTTTGACCATCTGTGATGCAGCGTGCTAGCCAGGAGGGAGGGTTGAGAGAGTGTCCCCCATGTCTAAATCCTACTGATCGATCCCTCTGCCTCACAGGAGATGGGAATCAATAGTTAGAGAAATCCAGAGAGCCATGCTACGGACCTCGATTTTCCCATTTCAACACATGGCCACGACCCATGAAATGTTATTTTTAAGGCCCCTTCTGGTCAGAGCAGGGTCATAAAAAGACTTTTATTTTTGTATCTCAGTATTTTTTCTTTTTATGATAAAGACATATTGTTTTAGAATATATAGATTCAATCATTAAGTAATACATCATTTGTTTGTTGACAGAAAATTAATTGACAACATTTTTAGGCCATTCAATGGCTTTTATTAGAGTTGACAGTAGATATTAAAGTAAATGAGTGAAGAGAGAGTTGGAAAATAGCCGTAACAAATGCAGTGGCAGGGGGGAGTGGGCACATAGGATTTTATGGGTACCAAAAATATTAATACGTAACTGTTAATACCACCATAGGTTTGTTTCTCAAAAAAAGACTAACAATACAGACTGCAACAATAACAATACAGAATACCAGATTTTGCATCATGGATAAAATCTTGAAAATGGATCAAAATAAGAAAAAAACATTCTGGGTTAGATCATGTAATCCAGTCTTAGTTTTGATCTGGATTAAAACTTCAGTATGTGTTGTTCACACTATTCATGGATGTATTTCAGGACCAAATTGTAATAAAGCTTCTCAAATGGTAATATATTATATATATATATATATATTGCACTTGTTTTGTTTAACTGTTACAGTGATAAAAGTAGACGTTACCCCGAGCCACACTGCCTGCATGAGCAGCATGTGTGTATCGCAGAACCCTTTTGTTTTTTTTTGGTTTTTTTTGTGGGCCTGTATTAACAGATTAGAGCAGCCACACTGCCCATGTGAGCAGCATGGGTCAGGCATGGCATCGCTGCTGAACTTCTATAGATTTGGAGTCTCACTTATTTTTCCATGTAACACATGGTTTTCAGCAAAATAGGCAGTGAAAATGATCTTATGATAAGCATTATAATGTTACACAATCCTTTACTACAGTTTTAAGGTCTACATCTGTAACAGAAATAAAAAAAATATATAAATATTTCTTTTTAACTTCCTGTTTCCATTTCAAAATTAAAGCCCTCTGATGTTTATGTGGACAGAATCTCTTCATGTGTCAACACAAGGCTCTTTATTGTGAAAAATTTGCAGGATGGTGTTGTTGGCAGTGCAGTGGCTTTCCATAAATTAGCGGATTCCTAGCTTTCAGTTGTGTAAATACACCAGCACTGCTCATGCAGGCAGCGTGGCCTAAACTTTAGGCTACCTAGGCAGCCTTTTTTTATTTATTTTTTTTGAAAGGCTCAATAAAATAATAATCCAAATAGCTGTAAATATCCATTAGAAATTACCCAATTTTAACCTACATTTATCACTGTATGATAATTACAATGACACTGTCAAAAGTAGTTTCTAACCCCATGCTGTTTCCTAAACATTTAAAGTGGCCCCACACTGGCTACTGTACCTATTGTTCTTCATGTAGCTTGTAGCCTACAATGTCGTCTGTATGTAGTCCCATTGAGAGCACTGGTTATCTGGATTTAGTAGGGTGAAAAAAGGTCCAAAATTATTTGCAACAGATGGGTAGGGGTCAGGCTTAATATTATGGGGGGGAACTGGTCCCCCTTTAACCCTCCCTCCCCTAGAGCTGCCATTGCCAGCATGAGTGAGGATGCTGTGGTTCATAGCCCGTGCCTTAAATCCCTTGGCCACCAGGTCAACCCGATAACAGTTTTAATTTTGGACTGAATAGTTAAAAAGAGACAGAAAAAGCAGATTCAAGCTCCTAAAATATGACAATTTGTTGCTTTTCTCTTATTGTGAGTTGAATATCTTTGGGTTTTGACTGCTTGTTGGACAAAAGAAACAATTTGAGGACGTCATGTTGGGCTCTAGTGATGTTTTTTTTTTTCACCATTGTCAGAAATTTAAAAGACTAAACGATTGATCGTCTTATCTTGTCTCCATTAAAAGTGATGTCTGCAGAAAAAAACTATATATTTGATGTCCGAGGCTTCCTTGTGTTCCAGTTTACCATAGTGCTCCAGGAAAGTGAGGAGTCTGAGCGGGCAGGTTGTCATTTTGTGAGTGGCGACAGGTTGGTTTTGCTGTAGCAGAGGGGAGAAACCTGCTCTGGTTTTAGTGTTTGCTCAATGTATTCTGTCCCCGCTGTCCTTGGTGCCTGTCTGCAGATATCTTAAAACAGGCTTCCCTTTGTCATTTGAATGTTCAAATCATTGTGAGGGACAGCAAGGCATCTGATGGAAATGATTACGGGGTCGAAAATAACAGGTTTCCTTTGGCCGGCGCTGATTGTTGATTGGCCACTCTCAGTCAGCCTGTAAAGAGGAGGTGGCGACTTCTGAGAACTCTATGGACTAGCAGTGGTAAAATGGCTGAAAAACATCAGTGAAATGAAAAAGCTGTATTCAACCCTCTAGGAAAAATGGAACCTGGAAACATTTCACAGAGATAAGTGGAGCTCCGGTGTCACACCAAGCTGTAGTGTGATTGGACGGGGACAACCAGACTGAGTAGCGGTTTGTTTGTGATTGGTCACCCCAGCTACAGATGCCGTAAAAATGTTAGACGTGGATAATTGCATTTGCTTTATCAAATCCCTCTGGAATCCAATGATAGCGTTAATATTGCCATGGCCTGTTTATCTTATTTGTCTTCATTTGGTGTTACAGCACCTCTTTCCTGCTTCCCCTCTGATCATCAGATTGGGGGCTTGTTTGGGAGGTGTTGGCATGCGTGTGTCATGTTGGATAGGCTTTTTATCTGGCACTGTGTCCATGCAGTGTGGTGATGCTATCAGCGTTAAAACCTGCTCCTCAATGGAGCCCTGTCAGCCAACAATGGAGAGCAGCATTACCCAGAGTGCAGCAGGACAAAGCCTTCTTTCGTTATCGCAGGATTGGAATATTCACAGACTGATTTAACTGCTTTTACCAAGGGGGAAGTGTCAGGCTCCGAGAGAAAGAGACAGCACAGCAGAGGAAGGAAAGAGAGAGAGAAGAAGAGAGGGAGAGAGGAAAAGAGGAGAAAAATAAGATTCTGTGACCTGCAGGATGTTTACAAAGAGAGATTTATAGAGCAGAAATTGCAGATTCATGGGTGAAATTGGGGGCATGAAATGTAACCGTGGCGTATGTAACCTTAATATATTTTAAATTATGTATTCCTAATTTCACAATAATCAAAACTTCTCTTTTCCTCAATTGTTCTCCCTCGTTCTCCCCTCCCTCCCTCACTCCTTCTATCTGTTGGGTTGCTGCCCATCTTTCTGAGAGTCTTTGAAGTGAGTGTGCGTTTAGAGGAGGCATGGCGCTCTGTCTGAAGAAGAGCAAGACATTGATGAGATGTGCATGGAGAATGTCATTCACTTTGCTGAATTTGCACTGTGTATTGGAGCTTTAATCTGGGGGCACATTTGTTTATTGGCATACAAATGAACATCTGCATGGAGCTATGCTTGGACGCCATGGTCTCAGCAGCTCCCTAATCGCTTAAAAGCCTGGAGATGCAGAGCATGCCAATGAGCGAGAGAGAGAGAGAGGGAGAGAGGGGGAGGCAGCCGCGCCCAAGGCCTCCGTCATGCACTCCTTTATCTGAGTTTCACTCTAGCTCGATGGCTCTCTCTCTCTCTCTCTCTCTCTCTCTCTCTCTCTCTCCCT
>JAPZEB010000012.1:16738077-16750533 GCA_029783705.1 Chaetodon striatus
CGTGTCACCTTTTAGCATGAATGCCCTTGTGTGTATATTTCCCTTACTTTTCATTCTCTAGATGAAATTGCACGTCAGTCATTTCTTACTTAACATACGTAGATTGTAATGCACCCGTGTGTCGCATGTGCAGCGGAGTCAAAGTGTCAGAGTAGCCTATGTGCTTAGTCTGGAGGATTGCATTCCCCCCTGTCACTGGAGAGTCCTCACCAGCTAATATGGCCGAGTGTTTATCTAGTTCAAATGTCTTTGAGTTTCATACCGTTTGACACGTAGGGACGGGATATAAGGATGCTGTGGAAACAGAAAGACAGAGGGAGAGATAGGGAGAGACATGAGGAGAGATTGGAGTGGGGGAGATAAGGAAAGCAGTTGGAACGTATAGCTCCATAACAGGTTTGCTTCAAACTTTACGTAAGCAGTTCTTTACTGCAGCCAAATCACATTGTTTAGTTTTTCCTCCTTTATTCTGGTTGCATTTTCCAACTAAATGAGCTGCGTGTGTGTATGTGCGGGTTTGTGTGTCAGTGTGTACCTTATGGGCTGATGTGCGTGGGTTAATGAAGAGCAGTAAATGAAATCCTTTATTGTGTTTGATATAATGTCAGCTTCCATTAGGGAAACTGGTGCTACGAATGATTGCTAGACTATCGAGGCCAGGAGAGAGGTGCACTGTGTGTGTGTCTGAGTTTGTGCGTGGAAGACGGTGTGTGTGTATGCGCGCGCATGTGTGTGTGTGTGCGCATTTCTGGATGTGTGCACACCCCAGGGCACGGCGGAGGCACAGAGTGTGTTCTGTAATTATAAAATCATTAGCAGGTGTCCAGAGGAGATATGAATATGACTGTAATCTGTCCCCACCCATGATGGAGCGCTTGTCTCACGCTCAAATGTCAACCTGTCTCAGCCAGCCCATTGAGAGAGCTCACAGATTCAAAATTCAAAAGATTTAGCCCCAGCGACCACACTCCGTCATTACATGTGCCCCTACATATGACAGCCTTTATGTAGCAGCCATTTTTCAATCACACATTGTTACCCTGGCCCATGCTTTACCAGATAAATCATCTGTCAAGGCCATCCTCATATATGATGAAATTTTGGGGCTCTAAAGGCTCCGACCTTCACTTGACAGGAGATTTTTGAAGTTTAAATGTGTAACTACAAGCAGTGGGTGACATTAAAATAACAGCATGTAGCGATGACAAGAAAGCACGCTGGCAGATGAACAACCTCATAGTCTGAGAGACTGACAGGCGTACAGACAAACAAAAGATAGGCAGGCATGTATCTGGTCAGACATAAAAACGAGCAGACATTGTAGCCCTGGCGAGGAGACAAAGTCACATTGTAATCTAGAGCAGAGGGGCGGTTTCTATAGCAACAGTAGGCATCTAACCTACGCGCCACTGCTTTTGCTGAAATCTGAAATTGGCGAGAGGAGGCTGGTATTGAGGATAGAGAGATTGGTAGAGATGAAGATAAGACAGGGCAGGGTGGAGGAGGAGGAGAGATGTGGCAAAGGGAGGAGAGAGGAAGCAGATCGAGATAAGGATGAGGAGAGGGAAGGAGATGAGCGGAGGAAGATTGATGTAAGGGAGGGGCTGGAGATCATCACCTGACCTCAGTGTTTGTCTCCTGTTTGGAATTTGTTGGTCCACTCAGCATGATAGATTTAATTTACTGATAGCACTTTGTGTCAGTGGAAATTTCTCAGACTTTGTGTGTTTCTTTGCGCGCATGTGGTGAGTGAGCGCATACACTCAGGCCCCGTACATCAACTCACTCTGTATGTGTATTCACATGTGCGTACAAATTGTATATGAATGTCTGTCAGAGCACGATTATGTGTTAAATACTGTATGTGTATATTAGCAGGGTGCACAGACCTCAGAGAGAGATGCATGTGGGATAATTGTTGGCTTGGTGTTGTATCAGATGTGTGTTTAACCCAGACCCCGAGCCCATAGAGACCTGTGACCAGCCGCAGCAGATGGCCGTGCTACCCCTAGGGGCTGCTCGGAGGGTCATGGTGGCCTCGGACTCGTCCACATGGAGCCACCTCTTCTGTGCATGTCTGTGTGGTGTGTGTCAGAGTGTGTGGTTGGAGGCAGAGGTTGTTCATGAGTAGGATCAGTGTAACTCTAACTGCCCGTGTAATTATGTTCAGAGGTTTTAGTTTCATCATAGCGCAAAAGGCAACAAATAAGTATAATATATATATTATCTGACTTGAAACTAATGGTTACAAAGGACTTGCTTTTATTTAATTTGGTAGTACTGTAGGTTTTGTAATGAATTACTATTTGTAATCCAGTAAATATCATTGCTGTGCCCAGTTATGTCCTACCTGCTCTGAATAGCAGATTATATCTTGACTTATAACTAAAAAACAAAACATTTCTAAGCAGTATATAAGCATTTAATAAATGTATTAAAAGCAGATATAAGTGTTTATTACTGTATTATTATGTACTGTAATACACTGTGTTCAACAACTATGCTCCTTCAGTGGGCACCCATAAGTGGAGGCTGCTGTATAAACAGATAATATATGAAAATATAGTAATGCATATGCAATAATATATTTATTTAAAAGGTTATGATTGCTGTACATTAATAATATAAATGTCCAATTATCTACCACATGTTATAACCAGTTTAGAATCACCCTTACTGGCCAAGCATGTGTTCACAGACAAGGAACCTGCTCCCAGTGTACTTACACAGAAATAGACATGACAGCAAAGAACAAGGTCAGCAAAGCTGGACAAATATTGGTAAAGAATAGGCATGACTATTATGCACACAACTATGTGAAAGAATAGGTGTTTATATAAAAAGCACCAAAAATAAAATGAAAATTAAAACATCTAGATACCAGTCGAGTGTATAAAGATGCAGTTAGTGCAAAGAAATAAATACTGAATGGATATACATGGGCTGGAGGATTATGTGCTTGTGCACATGTTTGTATACTGTATATACAGCATGCAGGATTTATATTGACAGTGACAGATGACATGTATTTTGCCTTAAGGTAAATGCTGAATAGTGGGAATTAGCATAAAAAGTGATGATGCAGTCAAAAACAAGGACATGCTGCCAACACCATACTAATGCTACTGATACCACATACATTGACTGTAAGGGGTGATTACTGTCTGTACACGGTGCACGTCTGGAGCAAGTAAGTTATTATGAACAGGCTAAGGGGTGCCGTAAGGTAAATACAGCTGTCCAGCTGTGCAAACAGACATGATACCAGTGATGGATGGGTGGCAAATAAAAGGAAAACCAACATAAATATCTTAGACAAGTTCCACCAGAACAGCTTCAATGTGTCTTTGCACATTATCTACCAGTGTGTGGACTCTACTGGGGGGATAGCACAGCATATGATTCAGATAATTTTCATGCTCATCAAATCATCCAGTGACCCCGTGTGCCCTGTATGGAATCATCTGCATTCATTATGTATGTTTCTCTGCTCATTCCTTCAGGTTTTTTCTTTGATTTATCACATATAACACTGTGTATTATATTTTTTGCAATAAAAAATCAGTAATAAGAGATGGACACAAAATAATGTGCAATGAAGTGTTAGCCAGTGAGCTACAGCGTTGGACTTCTCACTAACTCTCCTCAGTAATGTGTGGTAGGTTTTTTTGAGTGTATTATTTGTTTCAGTAAAGCTGCTGGACGGTGTCCCTCGGGTGCAAGGAACCAAGCGTTTATTTACAGGAAGCAGTCCTGAATAATGAGTTGTAATGCCGCAGTAGTGAGAGTAAACTCTTTAGAAGCGAGGGACCAGTCTAAGCAGGACTGGGCTCCAGATCAATCCTGCTGGCAGACACAACAACACTGTTGCTCTGCCACAGTCTCGCTCGCTCTCTTTCTCTTCTCTCTCTGCAGAGGCACGGGCTATTTTTAGCCCTGGCAGCTCTTTCCCCACTGCACCCACCACCACTACCACCACCACCACCACCACCACCACCACCACCACCAACACCCATCTCTCTCCTCTCAATTCATCCCTTCATATCACCCCGACCTCAGCCTCCACGCTAACTCTCCACCTTAACCCAGTGTACTCCCTGAACAATCTGCTCTGATCCCTCCACTCAGCTCCTCTCCTTCCGTCCTCACTCCTGATCTCTCTGACAGAGCTGGGGAGGCAGAGGGGAGTGCTGGTAAGTTGAGGAGATGTGTCAGGGGGGCAGATTCTGCTTCTTCTCTATCTTGTCCATGCTTATTACCCAAAGACACAAGCTGTGTCAGGGCTGGTAAGCCCCATGCTCGGTGTCAGTGCGAGTTTTGATCATACTGTGTGTCTTTGGTGGGTAGTTAGGGACTGAGTCGAGCTGATGACTGACTCTCTGATTAGCACTGGAGGCCAGCCAAGACCCGGGTCGTGGTGTATGGAGAGGCTCTCACGCTGGAGGGAGCTGAGAGAAGGATGGAGGCTGACAGAGACAGAGAAAAGTTCTGCATTTAGGTGGTGTGTGTGTGTGATTCTGTACGAGTTAAACAAACACAGAGAGCAGCATGTGTGTGAGACAGCAGGGGAGAGATGAAAACAGTGAAGAGCAAAACGGTGAAAGCAAGCAAGAGACAAACAGAAATTGAGAGAAAATAAGTCAGGCTGAGTAAGTCGTGTGTAAGACTCGCTGTACCTGTACAGTACACTCTCTCTGTCTCCGTCAGCCACCCTCCTCCCTCATCAGACCATGACCGCGGTTCCTCCAGTGAGGGCGAGTCAGTCACTGTGGTGCCCTTGAGAGCGCGTCCTCAGCCAGCCTCCTCATGATAATGAGGCAGGCCCCACGGACGCTGCTCGCTGCATGCAACCCCTGCCCGCCCTCACGCCTGCCTCTACGGGAGATAAAGACGCCAGTTCAGAGGAGAAGGGGACGGCGGGGAGGCTAACAGTCTGAGTATGGGGTCTTTGCTCTGGGTAAAGGCCGGCAGCTTGGTGGCGAGAGGCTGAATCTTGGGCCTCAGCTGGTGACTGGTAACTTCAGTCTGTAATTAGAGCAAAACAGTGTAACAAAATAGCATAAATTTGCATTCTTTTCTTTATTCCTCTTTCTGTTTCTTTCCTTTTGTGAGAGCTGTTTTTCTAGACTGAAAACACAGCCAGCGGAGGTCGATAAGACTCCCAGAGAGAGTAATATTTTGAGTTTATTCTTCTCACTGCAAACTGAGCTCATACAACAGCAGATTTTTTTTTTGTTAAAGTTTTCCACAACACATAAAAATGTTCCTACGGTGTTTTAAACACAGGTTCGAACATGTGCCACATACATTGCATCTTATTAACACAAACATTGCCCAGATGCATTACATCCTTCGATATCTCTCCACAGCTGTCTGCTCGCCTTCTCATGACTGTCATTCCACATCACACTACTCCTCCTGTGTTCTGTGATGCTGATTATATTCTCATGCTGAACAGTGTGATTGAATATAACCATGGCTCTCTCTAGCTTACCACCGCCAGGAGTCGGGGCTGATATAGACACTGCTATATCTTCTCTCATCACCTGTCTTTTCACTCTTCTTTTCTGCACAGGAGAATGCCATTTCATACTACGATTCCAAAGCGGATTCAGACTATGTGAGTACAGTACGGACTGCTCCTCCCCTCCCCCGTCTGCCTGCCTTAAACCCCAAATCCTACCCACCCCTGCCACCCTTTCCCTGCAACCCCACCCCGCCTCTCCCCCGGCCTCCTCAGTGTTGATGCCCCACCCCCTGCAGTCACAGGCCCCTGGGATGTCTGTGTGTGTTAGTGAGGTGACACTGCTTTATGGTGAGTTGGTGTGACAGAGAAGGGGCAGGCCGACGTGCATGTGACAGTGACTTCAGCTGTCCTCCCCCAGTCTTATTTCCAGAGTTTTCTCCCTCCCCGCGCTATCTGTCGACTGCGGACTTGAACTGCAGGGTTGTTAGATCTTCCATCAAGACACCTCACACCAAAAACATAGCGCACTTTCATACACCCAGACACCATTTCCATCATGCGTGTCATTCATATTGAAGAATATGAATGACATTCAAGGAAAGATCTGCAGGCTAGGTAACGCTGTTTCCTTCAGAAAAGCCCTGCGAGTCACCGCTGCCACCACTCCGCCTGCAGTTCCTCCTTAGGATAGGTCACACTCGGAGTCTGTGTCCGCTGATTGATTAAGTTTCAAGGAGGAGTGCAAGAATCCCCCCTAGATCACCAAAGCACAAAAAGATGGGAAGAGAGTGAGATAGAGAGGGGAAGAGAGTGAGGTGGAGGAGCCATAAATCATGGTGTGATTTTCTCTTTGTGCACGCCACTCCTGTGATTAATGACACAGCGCTTTAGGGCCTGTCAGCACATCTAATTGGAGAACATCAGTCATCATTAACATGGCTCACCGAGGCCGAGCCCGTGACACACCCCTGACCCCCACTTCACCAATCCCACAACCACCCAAAGACAGTGGCAGAGGTCAGTCAGAGGTCATCCCTCATCCCTGCAACCACAACAGTGGCACACCAGCGTTCCCATATCTGAATTATGATTCCTTCCACAATGACCCTGTTCAATTAATGTTTTACGACTGGAGCGAAAATGAGCTGTATGTGTAATAATGATCTGTACTATGAGGGAGATATGATAGAATTCAGTGGTAAGAAAGGTAAGTGATTGGCAGGCTCTCTTATCCAAGCCTTGTCTCCTCTGTTCCCTATCCTGTACTCTGTACCCTGTTAATTCCTCCTCTTGTCACTTTACCCTTGATACTAAAGTGCAATGTGATTTCATTTTTTAAATGTGCCAAAGCATGTCCAAAGTGCATTTTATTTATTTCACTGATTCGACTATCGACCAGCCTGTTTTGGGTTCTTTGTATTAATTACACACACAAATTTTGATGGCTTTCTGTCTGGACTGTCCTGTTGTCTACAGGTTTATGACTTTCAAGTGCAGCGGTATACCTGTTTCAAAGTATACTGTTGAATGAAAATTAATGGTTATCATGCAGTGTACATTTGCTTATATATGGTGTTGAAAAAATGCAACCAGACCATTATTTTCAAAAGGGAGACTTCTCATACACACTTCCATTAAAAAATGATTTCATGTTTCAGTCACAGTAAGATACTTTAGCATTTATTTAACCTAAAAATGCCCTTATTATTATATTCCTTTAAGGTTCATTGTAATTGATAATAATATATCTGCAATGCCATATAACGTGATACTGCAGTATTTTCAGAGAAGATTATGGCATCATGAAAATCTTATAGCATTACAACCCTCTTTCCAAGTCTTATGCTGTGTTCACAATGCAACAACGTGACCAGCTACATTATTTCAGAGTTGCTGTGGAAGCAAAAGTAATTTTAAATTTGTATTTGGTCAAAATAAAAAGCTTTTGATTAATGTCTGAGCTCGATTTTACCACATTTCACCGCCCCAATACATCCCCATGTGCCCCTCAATGCACATAAAGCTAGCATAGCATCGGCTAACTATGCTAAATAACACTGTGCCACATCTAGAAACAAAAACATGAAATTGATGGACACTTCACCATGTCTTTTGAGTACTGAAAAACAGCAAGGCCTGCTTAAGTTTGTAGTACAGTACGTTATACCCGTCTACAGGGACAAGTGTCGGGCGTCTGTGTGCAGCTTAAGGTCACCAGCTTCCATTGAAAAGGACTTGTAGCCTGTTGCTGTTGCAGACGTAGTGTGAACACAGCATTATTGGCCTTGAGTTAAAACTACAGACAAGATCAGCCCCAACACACCTCGTGCCCTGTATAAGATTATAACTTATGCTTCAGCAGAGAGCAGACAAAGCGTCCAGAGTGAAAATACAAAGATAGTTTGGTTGGTATGACCCTACCTTCGCTGAAATACTTTTATCTGTCTGGTAAAAAAAAAAAAATACTGTCAATAATGTCCCAAGGTAGTAATTTACTTTGAAGAAAAACATCAAATATATAAATTATACCAAGTCCATTTATTCTAATGTTTAATCAAAACTGATTTTTTTTTCTTTAAGTTGTGGCATACTCCATTTGTGATATGTTAAAGAAACCATTCACCAGTTGTAATGTTATTTTTTGCCTGAAGGAATCCTTGTTTGTTTAAAGGACTGTTTTTTTTCTCTCTATTTCCCTCGTTCCTGCAGTCTTTTTTATCAACACACGCCCACATACACACACACACACACACACACACACACACGCCCACACACACACACGTGCAAGGTCTTAAGTGACATGTTTGAGGTTAGCCCTGGTTGGCTGAAGGCGGGAATGAAAGAATCTTCAAAATGTCATCTCTGGCCTCTTCAGCCTTTAATTAAACCTTGAGAACGGGGAGATAAAATTAACAAATTGGGTAATGAATCGAGCAAAACAGGTGGTGGATGGTTGAAGAAAATGAACCAATCAGTCTTTCCTGCGTGGATTTATTCAGCTCCTAATTAGACGCTGCCTTGGTTAATTATGATTGGGCTCTTCTGAAGACGAAAAAAAAAAAAACCCTCCCTGCCCGACATTGACAGAATTAGTGTCAGACTGAGTGATAAACAAAGACCTCAACCTCACAGTTAGTGATGCTGAAAAGCCAGCTTCTCTAACCTAATCTGGTTTACTATTAATGGATAGACAACCTGTGAAATCCCAAACTGTGCCAACAAATCTGTGCTAAACCAACATTAATCTGAAGTATCAGGTTTAATAATTTCATCATTTAGTCTTAGCCTAATGTTTTTCGCCCAAGCTCTGTATTTCTGCCACAGGCACCACTGTTAGTTTTAATC
This sequence comes from Chaetodon striatus, assembly GCA_029783705.1. NCBI lineage: Eukaryota > Metazoa > Chordata > Actinopteri > Chaetodontiformes > Chaetodontidae > Chaetodon > Chaetodon striatus. Next base: position 16,746,890 of record JAPZEB010000012.1, read on the forward strand.
ACTACCATTTGTAGTCGGCAGTACATTTTATTCTTTCATATCATTACATTGCTTTCAGAGTGGTGTGATTTTATTATGAAGATAAAAGCCAATATGACCTGGAAACAGTCATCAATTTTTATATTTTCCTCTTGTTTATAAAGCTGCAACCCTGTTTAGTTCTCCCTCAGTCCTTTCCTCTTTTCTCCAACCTGTATAAAGTAAGAAATAAAATATCTGTAATAGGTTGGAACCAGAGGTAAAAATTATACTGTCATTGCTTTAACAGTGGTAATATAACACCTGTTAAGTGCTAGTTACCGAATATATATTTCAAAGAACAAGGTATTAAAGAAGGAAAGTCCTGAACCTCTTTAGTTTTGCGGTTGCCACATTGCAGCCTCAGCTCAGGTCCCAGAGGTGTTGACTAAAAACAACAGACTCTTTTCTCAGCAGGGCCCTCGACAAGGATTGATTAAAAGAAATGATGTCTACCGTACGTTATATAGGAGCTTTTACAATAAAACTTAAATGCTAGTAGGTTTGTGTCTCAAAACCTGTCACTCATCAGATGAGCAGTCTAATGATTAACAATGAAACACCTTCAACTTGTGACACAGAAAATATAGAATATATTTACAGAGCGACAGCTGCATCACTCTGAGCCTTTTTGTTTCTTTAAAAAGTGATGCAAACGTTAAAGATTCTAAATTATTCTAAATTATTATATAATTATTATAAAGATTCTAACTATTTCAAATCTAATTTATTCAAATCTGCTTTTACTAAACACTTTCTTTGATGAGGCCAAAGCTTGCGTAATAATTTTCAATCAACCGTTTGATAATGCTATTTAAGTAATAACTTGTTTGGTTTGGTTTAATCGGACTCAAGCTAATTTGCCCCCTAAGTGCTGTTCGTTTGGGAAGGTGTGAAAACAGCAATCACACTATAGTGCACACCAAACAGAACAGAACCGAGACCTTCTTGAAGAGGTGGTCTGTCGTGTGGTTCGTTTGTGGTGAGGACATGACCCGACCTTGATCCGAACCAACTGCCTACCTCTGAGGGACCACAAATATGCTACTTACCTTTATATTTCACATCAGCCTTTATATATCAGTTTTAAATTTGGCTAAGATGACCTTGAAAAGGTCTGGAAAAGCATTAAATTAAAGTGTCTGATAGCGGCAGACACCCTGACCAGGTGTGTGCGCTCAGTACACATTTTTCTGTCCCCAACGTATTTCTTTGTGGTCATATCTCTCTCGAGCTGGTCTCTGTCAGAACGCTGTATCGTTCCTTATGTTGACTTTCAATGGCACTTCAGCTCAGCTATCCCCCTGCTCGTCCCAACAACAGCTTGTAATTGCATTTTAATAGTCAATTAAAGTTGGCCCATCAATCAATTTCTGCTGTGGACATGGAGTTTTGATTTAATTTCTCCAAAAAACAAACAGTTTTTATCATGTCAGATCCAATTAACCCACGCTGCTTTATTAACATGAATAGTGCACATTGCAGTCGCACATTTTCTGCACTCACAGATTTATATTGAAGTAAATTTTTGTGCTCTTCGGCAATTAGAATACATAAGAATGATCAGAGATACGGCTTTTGTTTTGGTTTTGTGCTGTTTTCTAAAGAGGCATCTAACAGGGTTTTACTCCAAGGATACGCACTGAAATCTGATCAAGAATAAGCCAATAAACTGAGCCAGAGACTGAGGTTGTATCTTGCTGACATTTTTGTTTTCACATCCCACAATCACTTCCTCCTGTGGGAACAGGCACAGATTGGACTCCATTGATAACTTATCAAGATAAAAAGCTTAAATGTCACTTTTTCTCTTTTATCTTCTGGCTTTCTTTGATATTTGACACTTTCCTAATGCAATATGTGTGTCAGGCTTTCTCACCAAGCACAATGGCCTCACTGAGAAGCTGTAAAAGTGACAAAATATGCAGCATTAGTCCTGTTTTTTTTTTGTTTAAACAATCACAGGCGAGAGAGAGGAGACAGTCTGTTATGAAATATGCTTTCATTCGAATGGATGGGAGTTAAAACCGTGATTAAGTGGTGTTGGTTGCTAGTTATTGTTGTGGTTAATTTGTATGGCACCTCATATGTCTGGGATAGATATCTTGGTTACTAATGAGTCTCGCTGTTTGGTGTCTGCTCTCATACCTGCTGTTGTTCTCTGATGAGAGGGGTAGTAAAGCACCACCTAAATCTGAAGGCAGACAAAGTGGAAATAATTACTATTTTTGTGTTTAACATTATCCAAATGCTGTGATACTGCGTGTGTGAGTCAGAACAAGAGACAATATACTGTACGTACCAGAGCCACAGATGGGCGCTGCAAAGCCACAATATGGGAGGTGACAGAATGCGGTACTATATTTGCATGTTTCTCCAGTTTTCTAGTGATTTTATTTGTATGCTCACTCAGATTTGTGTGTGTGTGTGTGTGTGTGTGCGTGCGTGTGTGTGTCTGCAGGCGGAAGATGGAGAAGAGGAGAACCCGCTGGAGAGCTCGACATCTTTGGAGCTGGAGTTTGTGGATGATCCCAATTTTAAAAACAAGGTCAACTTCTCTTCCAGTGCGGTCCAGATTCCTACAGACATATACAAAGGCTGTGAGTGAACAACAATACTTTTTCTTTATAAGTGTTATAGTGTGAAGGCGGGTGAATGAGTGGCACTGCATGTGCTTCATAAAATCTGTGGCTGTTTCGATATAATAAAACTGCTGATCAAAAGAGTATTGTCTTAAAAACGACACCTGCTGCAGCCCTCCACACTGACTGTTGTGTGAGTGCACACTGCCTTTCCTTTATGTGGCCAAAAATGTGCATCATGTAGCCCCTCTGAAAAACTATTACACACAAGCAAATCAATAACCACAAAGAGGGCACAGCACAACAAGCACAAGTTTCTGGAGAGTCACTAAAGATATGAAGCTGTAGTAGAAGACTGTTTACCTTCACCTGCACTTCTCCCACCTGTGTTGTTGAGATCATACAGCGGAGGACGAGGGAAAAATAAATACGGTCGATTCGTACCCAGACTCTCTTGGAAGTGTTTTTGCCAACTGATATTTTAAAACACACCTCAGAAGCCGTGAACTCCACAAGTGAACTGTCAAGTACACTTTTATATGATAGCAGAGGTCACCTGCTAAATCATTATCGACTGAATAAATGTATGTGTTCACAGATGAGTCCAGGATAAGTCATGAAATATATATAAGTGTTTACGAGTAGATTAAAGTGTGGGATTTAGAGGTGTAAATTCTTAAAGCTGTTTTCAGTCTATACTTGACATATACTGTATGAAGAGATGACACAACAATTCATACGAGGACACAGGATAACAACTTGAGAAATGTATTTTTTATTTCATTGAGTCTTTAACCAGCAGTCTATTATTTGTTTATTAACGGTTTCTATGTTGCTCTGTATCTTCCCATTAGTCTTCCCTATGCATTTAAATCCAGACATTTGAATTTTGGTGGAAGTATGTATGTTTTAGAGCAGTGCTTCCCAGCTGGTGGGTCGTGGTCCAAAAGTAATAATAATAATAATAATAATGCATTTTATTTATAGGCGCCTGTCAGAATACTCAAGGACACCTTACAAGGCACAGTAAAAAAACAAGTAGCG
>JAPZEB010000012.1:16765235-16777331 GCA_029783705.1 Chaetodon striatus
GCCTGCATACATCCATTCTTATGTACTCAGCTTACTGCTGCTGGCACGGACAAGGTTGTTCAGCAAGGAGAGTTGACCTTTGGGTTACTAACAGAGAAAACCTGGTGTTTTGCAATGTGCTTACACTACATTTAGGACTCATTGTTTCAGTTTTTTACTGAAAAATCAGGAAATTTGTCTGTGTTTATTTTGAATATTAAAAAACAGCTGCAAAATACAAAACTGTGTTTAAATCGGATTATAAAAAACTATTTTCAGAGCCTGTAGTTTAAGAATTCATTGCTTTTTTTATATTTACTTTGAGGGACTATGGCACATAATCAGCAGCTCATTTACATTTTCTCTCCTTTTTTTTTTTATAACCAGAAGCACATCCTCACTTGTGCTCGTTGCCAGAGGACCTTAATTTTTTTTCTGAAAACTGGGGTTTATAGTGTCCTCTTCCAGCAGGAATCACAAAAAAAAGTTAGGATGCATGGGGACATTAAAATCTAGCTGAAAGTCTGTTTATCGTCTCCTTTTAAAAAACAGCATCCTTCCGCGATAATGATCAACCAAGAAATAATGGTCTTAACTGTATTTGCCAATTTACTATTGTGAGTCTGACTGTGTGTGTTCATCTGCGTGTGTGTTCTTACAGCCCCGGTCATCCTTAACGAGTTAAACTGGACCCAGGCGCTGGAGAGGGTCTTCATTGAAAACCGTAAGGAGGACAGCTCGCTGCGCTGGCAGGTGTTTGGCAGTGCCACAGGAGTGACTCGGTACTACCCAGGTAGGCCGCGGGATACTGAGTCAACAGTCAGCCTTATAACTCACGGCCAGATAAAGTCTAAATTGACCCGAGGGCTCCTCGGCTGCAGAACATTGGCAATCTCTTATCAGATGGCTGTTCTAGTAACTCGATAGACAGAATGAAATTATGATTACTTTGATCTAATCTGATATGAAATATCCTACAGTGCACTGTACGGCTTATAACTTATTTTCTGGCTCTCCACAGCCACTCCATGGAGGGCACCCAACAAGATTGACCTGTACGACGTCCGCAGAAGACCTTGGTAAGTGCCATCTTTATCAGGACCTCGATCAGTATCAGTGTGATTTTATTTCATTTCTTTCACTATTAATGCCTACAAGCCATTTTGGGAAAAATACCAAAAAACATCCATTATCCTCAACAAGTTTTTAGAGGTTTTTACTTCCTAAATCGCCACAGTTGGACTTTTAGGGGCATTAATGGTAATAGAAAGAATACTGACACTGGTGTTGGTGCACCTCTGAATAATCATCATCCAAAAACCAAGCTCTGGCTTTTTGTAAAATACAGTGGAAGAGTTGTTTGCTACTCATTTTTGATTTATCATACGCTCTTTTTACTCATGATGACTAAATCAGCTCCAGACGTGGTAAATTCTCATATAAATCTGGCGTATTTCAAAGAATATACATCTCAATTTGCTCTCAATTATCCCAGTCCAGATGAGTGTTGGAAGGTGTTTGTTCTGGGCACCAGGTGAGTCCAGCTGAGCGTTGAGAGTGAAGGAGATTGTCTCGCTCAGAGCGGACAGCCTCTAACCAAAACAAACAGCAGCAGCAGAGTAAAAGTGCAGAAAATTGCAGAAATTTAACTTGTCATTGCAACACCTGTGCTGTCAGCAGCAGCACCGTCATGCTGTCTTAATATTGTGACAAACTGTTGGGATCTGATCGGAGTCCTCCCCACACACGCTGTTAACACGTTTGATTTTTAGTCTATGTGTTCTAATGGAGGCGTCTGCACACTTTGACACTGCATGTGGCATTTGTTGTTACACTTAAGATGATTTTAGGTCTTTTCATCTTCATAATCTTATTAATTCTTTACTCAGTCCTGGAGTGAAACGGAATAACCTGCTTACATGCAACTATTTTTTAATGATTACAGGCACTTCACTAAATTAAAACACTCTCTACCAGAGGTGGGAGTAACTCACACATGTGCAAGTCACAAGCGAGTCTAAAGTGAAGAGAGTATCAAGCAAGTCAAGTCCCTGCTCTAAGTCAGCTTAAAAAACACATTCCTGTAACTTTCTTTATGGGTTATGTCAGGGGTGTCAAACGTATGGCCAGCGGATCCCTTCCAGCCTTTGGATGACATTATGAAATTCATGATTATAAGTGCAATATTCTTGTCTGCCAGTTTCATCAGCCGTCCATATTCTATCATAATAATGCCTTCAGACAGCCCAGATCGAGCTGACAGGAGGAGCTAGTGACAGACTTAGCAAAGTTAGCGGAAGGATTTGTGACTACGTTCGGTTTTCAGAATAAGGTGTTTTAGAATACGTACAAAGTTATGGAAATACTATCAATCAAGTACTACCGGTGTCCCTTATAAATTAAAAAGTAGATACCACTAACTTGTGAGGGAAATGTCTTTATTCTTTGATTTTTGGTTAGCTGGAAATAAAAATTAAAAAGATTATTCCTGATGTTGAGGACATACCTGACAATATACAGACACAAAACTCAAATATTTTTACTGTATCAGTATTTAGAGATATTCCAAAGTAAAAGTCCCACATTTCTACCTGGAAAATCTGAAAACTTGCTATTAAAAAAAGAAGTTGCTTCTTAATTCCTGACAATAACTGAAATATTTGAGCTCAGGATTTCACACTACACCCATCCTGAAAATCTGCAGCGGCAGACCGCTGTTCCCTTCTTACTATCTTCATCGACAACATAACCCTTGAACATGAATTTCAGTATTCTGTATGAAAGCTACCTACCTAGGTGGTCTGTTGCATCCCTGTAGGTTGCCAGGTTTGAGCACATGGTACTAAAAATCAACCAATCATGCTTCAAAAAAAGTGACCTCTCAATATCTAAAAAATTAAGTATTTAAATAAAAAGTCTTTTCAAGTCATCTGTCTCAGGTATAGTTAAGTCTCAAGTCATGAATATCAATAAAAAGTAGAGTTTTTTTTATCGGTGTTAGTCAAGCAAGTCCTCAAATTTGCAACTTAAGTCTGACTTGCTTTTCCAACTTCTGCTCTCTACTGTGGAAACATAACGTATGCATCAACGCAGTAATTTAAAAAATGCTTCTGACAATGCCCTTACAGAAAATAAGTTAAACAAGGACATTTTTCGATAATTTTGTTTCCTAAACTGACGGCTTAAGGTATATGTGCACATTAGAGGGCTGTATGAATGTAAACACACGCACAAAAAAAGGTTTAAACCCTGTAATGCAGCCTTACATTAGGATTCCTGTACAGTGCTTTGTCTCTGGCTCCTGTAGACCTCCTGTGCTCCTCCTAGCCGGCAGCTAAATAAAGGATATTGTTTAGTGGAATGAGATCAAAACATTTCCCCGACCCGTATTTATCTCAGTAAGTGATAATGTTGATGCATTGTCTTTTGCTACAAGGACAAAGCAAGATAGAGGCTAATGTCTTTGTTTAAAGTGTCCACCTTTGCCTGTGGTTCTCTGTGCAACAGCTGATCCCTGCACAGAGTGCCGGGGCGGGCGAGTGTGACGGGCTGGACAGAACTAGGCTGCATTCGGCCAAACAGCCCCCTTCACCCAGCCGCCCAAGCTTCCTGTCCGCCCTTCCACTTTCAATCTACCTGCCACTGTCACATCGGCTTTGTGGCAGCCCTGCCTGTTGCCTGGTTACAGGTTGGAGTGAACTGGACATAATCATGACAGCAATGTTGATTAGACCTGACCCCGTTTTCCATCTCTGTCTGGATCCAGCTCAGCCTGAGTGGCTGTTTGAGGTCAGCCCGGCCTGTCACATGAAGTCAACGAGCTCAGACCAAACAAACAAAAGACAAGCAAAAGAAGCTTTTAGCATTCTGATGAAGTTCGTATGAAAACTCAAAATGCACAATCTTTAAACATCTTTAAATGCAACCACATCTGAAAGAGAAAGAATGCGTTCATCTTTAGAAGTAAATTAAATGTAACTTCAGTCGCTCATTTGATGTGGGGTTTAAAGGCTCAGTCAAGGTTCAATTTATTCACCCATAATAACATGGAAATTACAGTGCTCCCATCCTAATCAACCAGCACTGGGTACCAAAACATAGAAACATAAATACCCTTAAAATGAAATAATAGATAAAAACACCATAAAACTATATTCCATAATAACACTGTTTAAAAGAACCGTCCAAACAACAACATCAAAACAAAGATTAAATAAATTAAAATCACAGTTTTGAACCTCCCTACTGTGCAAAGTTATGTTTGCACTGTTGTATCTATAATAACAATCAGTCAATAACTAGAGACAGTAATTTTTTAACAATTTAATGTAAATTGCAGGTGTATTTATTTATACCTGAAGAATTGAATCTGTCGGTTTTGGTGTGAAAGGTTCTTATTGGGGTGACACTTTTGTTTTTGCCTTTTTAACCAAAAAAAAAGTGACTGCCTAACACCTCGATGTACAATATCTGCAATTATCGGACTAACGAGGTGTTCCCTGACAATTTAATAAACACCAGAAGACTCCCTAGTGCTCCTCTGTTACAGTAGCCAACACTGTAAACATAAAAAATGCTGAAAAACACAAGCCACTGTGCAGCAGGATAAGTTAAAACAACGATCCTGTCTCTGATCTGTCAGCACTACAACCCAAGTACACCCGAGTTTAATTCTCTTACACATGTTGTGACTTGGGGACTCCTCACGGAGACAGGAAGGAACAAGGAAAGAGAAAGATGAGGGGGACTGCTGAGCGGCAGCAGCGCGTGTGACAAGGTTAGACAAAGGAAGAGGTGTATTTTTGCTGGAACACCTTGTCACCCCCCCTGGTCTTCCATGTTTGTCACTCCCGTCGAGCTTTTTCCTCATGCCGGAGCCTTAGACATTCCTTTGGCCCGTTGCTTAGCAACATGTGCCCAGCCGCGCTGAGTGGCGGGGCCGTGGCAGGGAGTGTCATGATATGTCAGGTCAGACTTGTGTGATTATAGTCTAACATGCTGTCTCCCCGACTGACATTCAGCTGAGAGGTCGGCCAATCACACACGTTAAAAAAACAGTCCGGGGGGTTACAGTAGGTAAGCCCGTCATGTGTGCTTATGTGACAGCAACAGATAGCAGCATCCGTCACGGGGACAGTAACACAAACAACAGCATGAGCATTTCAGCAAGTCATAGGGATGCCGAGATGAACATGCACATCACTTGGTGTTAAAGTCAAACTGACATTTGAATTCTTCTCACTTTTTGTGTAAAGAAAATATAAACTATAATTAAACTACAGCTAATGTGTAACCCTAACACCCCCACCCTCCCCACCACCACCACCCCCAGGATAAAACTGTTTTTGAAAACAGCGCTAAGCTGCTGGCATCTGGATGGGTGTTTCCCTTGGCAACAGTTGAGTGACATCTGAGAACCGACATTGCTAGGAGACACGCTGTCAATTTGTCGGGTGCATGACTGAAGCACGTCATATTAAATAGCGTGTGAACGTATGTCACAACACACAAGGCCACTGTGGCCACAGGTGATGATTACAGCATAATGGAGAATGCTAAAAACAAGTGTAACAGCAGGACAAGTAGAGTCATAGTCTGCAAATATCACTTACACAGCAAATTTGCTAACAATAGCCACCATAAGCTAAAACAACTTAGGAAGCTGAATTCAGCCAGGGTGAGTATTTTTGCATTATTATTATTATTATTATTATTATTATTATTATTATTACAACCTCAAAGATCTCTGTTTCGTTCTCTTTAGCACTGTGGAGATAAGTGGTGTTTGCAAGTGTGTTTTTGGATCTCACTTTCGACAGACTTTCTGCTTGTGAATTTTCCTAGGACTGTTGCCACAGACACCCAGTTCGTAATACTGCAAGTGCAAGGGCTTGTGTTACCTCATTTGGCAATAGATAGTGACTTCACAATTATTTAAATTAAAATCGTCAAGGTTATTCCTTAATGTATGAAAATACAGATTTTCATTTGTAAGAAAAAAGAGTTATTTCCTCTTTTAAAAAGTTATAAAGTCTTGCTTTAACATTGAACATTTGGAAGGTCACATTCATCGAGCTGTCAAGTTCGTACTCCACTCGTAAAGTGGAAGCTAGTTCGCCAACATTAGCACTGGTTTCCATTAAATGGTGCTTTTTGTTCATGTCATTTCAACACCTAATAAGTCATCAAGAGCTCTCACACATGCACAGTGTTGTGCTCGTCCAGTGTTACGCGTGTAAACCTCGTCATCGTCTCACACATCCTCCCACACACACCCACCAGCACTCCTCCCCTCAGAAACTCAGATACATCAGATCACATGGGCTGATATGCCAGATATATACTGGAGATTCACCAACACCACTATAGTAACTGGAATACACAGATGCAATCGCAGGGACATGCTTCAGTAACGTTTGCACTGACACTGTCGCCGGGAAGAGTCCCCCCACTCCATGATGTGATTTACCATAGACAGTGAAAATGTGGGGCCAGAATTCACGGCCAGTTTGTAGTGTAATAGACCTGTAGCTTCCCTGGGACGGACGGGTGGCGGTGCGGCCGACCTGGCCAAAGCTGTCCAGGTGCATCTCTGAGGGAAAAAGATCGGAGGGCTGCCTGCCTCCACAGATGGGCTCTCTCCTCGTCTGCTCCCCCACCAACAGCCCCAGGAAAATTAATGGTCCAGTCAACACAGTTAATTGTCTCCAATTGCTCTGACATTAATTATTAACATTTGTCCATTATAATGTCTGTTCATGTTATCAAGGGAAGCGAAGCAGAGGGTGAAGTGAGGCAGAGGGAGAGGGAGAAGCAAAGGGGCGAGGAGAGAAATAACTAGAGACAGGCATGGAGTCCTGTTAGCCAAGCGTTGCAAAGATCCCATTACCTCCCAGGTTCACAACAGCATGTAGGCTATATCACATATTGATTTCTTCAAAAAGTCAATCTAACCTCTTTGTAAATATTATGACTGCTGTTCAAACCTTGAAGCAGAGGCTCCCCCAAAATACCATGCCCGGTATCTCCGTCTTTTCTGTCTCTTCACCCGACTTCAGGGAGAGGCAGATAGACCAGTGTGTTACTGGTGAGACTGAGGGGTGACACGAGGCTTTAGCAGTCCCAATAAATATATTTGACATTTCAGTGTGAGCCAATACACAGCTGGAGATTTTTTATTCCATCTCAAAGAGCAACAGTAACAGACTAGTACTTGTCTGCTCATAATTGATGCTGATGTATTCCAATATGCATGACTAATTTAATATTCTGTACTTTTTTTTTCCAGAAGGGAAAGTGGTGGAAAAATTGAGCATAACATTTTTGTGTGTTCTTCTTGGGCATAACCGAAAATATGGAAATGTGAATCTCGGTACCAACACTTCCAATAATCAACAGAAAGTGGAATAAATAAACGGCAGACAACATCTCTTTCTCCTGCAGGCTCTCTGGGCGCTGTCCTCCTATATTTTTTTTATCTTAATTCAATCTTTATTCGCCTGCCACATCCACAGGAGCACTAAGAGAGCAGCAGTCCATAAAATAATAAGCCCATCAGCACAACACAAATCCACACACACACAGGAGCGTGCACACCAACACACCTACGCGCACACACCAACACTAGCTGTCTGTCGGCGTTATATACAGTTCTCCCATTATTGCGGTTACTCTGCTTACATCTACTGTACATGATGCACGTATACCAGAGCTCGCACTGGGAGGAGAATTTACACTTTAAAGTGGGCAAACACACATGCAATACAGACGGTACATTATATGCATTCCACTCATTATGCTCTGGACAAACATACAGCGAGCTCTTTCACACTTAGCGTAGCAGAATGAGCCCGAGCCACTCCATGTATCATGCTACATGTATCTATTGCATGTTTCTGAAATGTATGTAGTAGATAATTCCTCCAATTTAACTGTAATGCACAACACTTTGTGGAACGGGTCAGGGTGCATAAACACAATCTCCTGAGAGAGTTAGCCCCCCGGCACTGTTAATGTATTGATTTTACAGCGCTGCGCCATGATAAAACTATTTCATGAATTCCAATGAGACTCCTTTACCAGACGGCTGCAAAAGGGAGCAAAAATACAATAACCACAACACAGAATATGTCATTGTGTTCATTGCTTGTATAATGCTTTTTTTTTTTTTTTAGATTGACGGCGGGTGGTGGCATGTTGTAAGGGTACGGTGGCTGTGAATGTTGCTGCTTTAATCTCCTCTCATTTAGAGCGATTCCTCGCACCACCTCAGTGTAAAGGGGACGTGTCTGCCACACACACGACACGACTCAGGCTTTATCTTGATTGTGCATATTGTGATGGCATGAGCATGTTTATATCTTGACATACATGATGTGCATTATGGCATACAAGTCGCTGCTGCTGCTGTGGCCATTCAATTTATTGGTTTAATGATATATCATAGAATGAAAAAAAAAGAGGATTGGTCACTTAACGCCAGGCAATTACATGTTATATGCAGTTAGCTATTAGCAGATAGGCCTTTTTGCAAACCTCTACACTTTGCCCGACGGTTAATCCCTTCAATTAATCTGTGAATTCTGTTTTTGATTAATCAGTTAATAGGATTTTTTTTAAATGTCAAAAATACTCATTGCAAGCTCTCAGAGCTCCAGGGGATGCCTACATATGGATTGTTTTATCTGACCCAGAGTCCAAAACCCCAAAATATTAAATTACAACTGTATAAAACAGAAAAAGCAGTAAATCTTCAAATGTTTGCCTTTTTTTTGTTTGTTTGTTTTGCATGACAGTTAAGTAGCAACCCCCTAGGCTGAAAAATGAAACCAATGCGGGAGTGCCAGAAACTGAAGTTCCTCTAATTGCCCTTTGAGGCTGGCTCCAAGAGCGAGTCACTCCCCATAGACACCCATGTTAAAATGCCCAACTATACAGCAGGATTAAACGTGTTAACAGCCTGGTACAGAAAACAGTTTTGCTCTCTATAGCTTACATTTATGATAACTGTACAGGAATACATTTTAATGCAATTCACCCATTTGAATTTTATTAAGGCTTAAAGTTACACAAAATTAAGGGCGTGGCTGCTTTGAGTGACTGTGGCTGTCTACTAGGCGTCATCTTGGGATCTCAGTTAGACCCACAATATGGTCGATTCAGGTCACTTCTGACTTTAAAATTCCAAGATGGCAACGGCCAAAATGCCAAACTTGAGGCTTCAAAACAGGAATCCACAAACCAATGGGTGGCATCACAGTGGCTATGTACATTATTTCTATACAGTCTATGTTGATAACTGACTTTTGCCAAAGCGCTTCATGGGGGCACAACAAAAGAACGTGATTATCTGCATTGACTATAAGGTCACTCTGTGAATGATTCATTTTAATGTATATTTTGCAGCAAAACGGCGCAGTGTCATTAAATCAAAATTCGAAACGCATTTCAAACCACCTACAAATGTAGTTTGGACGCAATTGGAAAAACAAAAGTGCATTTCACGTTTTTTTTTTTGTTTGTTTGTTTTTTTTGGTGTCCAGACTTTCTAAAATCAATCTGGATAAAAAAACACATATGGGCAGGTGTTCTGAACTAGGCTAAAGTTGCCACTACTGTACTTGAGATACAAGGTTTCACTTGAATTCTTGAGCATGATGGACAGGTATTACCAGAATTAGATCACATACAGTTGGACTGAAGCTTCCACATCAGTTAATTTTCTGTAATGAGCTGCCCACAGGGTAAAAAACGGACTGACACACTCCCATATGTAAATACGAGCGTGACGTCTGAAAGATAATGCTCTCACTAGTTATGAGTCAGCACCAGAGGTTAGGTACCGTCCATAAGTGAGAGTGAACGGACAGAGAGGCCGTAGGCTGATATGTTGTGTCTGCCAGCTGATGGCTGATGGTTGTGTCGCGGTGGAACAGAATGGGCGACAGGGCTCAGTTCAGCACCAGCCAGGCCCATCTGCTTGTCACCTGGCCTTGGCACGCAGGAGACTGGGTAATGACAGGGAAAGAATGGCATCAGTGGGCAGAAGCTGAGAGGTAATTACTGACTGGAATCCATGCAGAAACAACACATCTGGATCCATGAGTCAAAATGTGGAGAATTATACACTGATACCGGCCTCAATTCATGATTTTTATCTGTCAGAACCGCATATCAGCCTGGAGACCGAAAATCCTTGACTCCATCCCGCTCCCTCTGATCCTGATGTTCTGCGCTCAGAGGCACTGAGAAAATTCAATTGTACTTTAGGCAATGGAAAGGGAGAGAAAGAGAGCGGTGCTGATACACCAAGACAATCTGTGGGGAAAATCAGCCATGGCAGCACTATAGCTGCAGTGTTGAGTGACGCTATCCTGGCTCATGTGTTACTCCTCTCTACTCCATCACTGCTCACACATTCCTCCTAAACCCCATTACTGCTGATCAATGCCGCCTCTTTCACAGTTAGAGAGAAACGATCTGCTTGAAAGTGATATTTTCTCAGCAGATTTTAGGGCCAAAGCTAGCACAGTTCTCCATTGTGAGATTTTACATTGGGGCTGTGGAAGATGACCTATAATGACTACTAGTAATAGAAGTCTACATTGCCTTATAATTAACACTTAGCCCCTTCAAAATAACTTGGAAGTCCCATTAAAGGACTATTCTCCACTATGAGAAATAGACTGACTGAAGTTAATTAAATCCTGCAGTTGGTCTGCAGGCATCAGCCGTCACCAAATGACCCTCCTTCAATCTCTAGGAGGGGTGTCTCCGTCCGCGAGCCTGAGGGAGTGGAAACGTGGGCCACATTTTGACCGAGTTTCCGTCCTGCATCGGTGATCGCTTTCACGAACCCCATCCGCTCAAAAGAAAGAAGCCGCCACTGTGTGGAGTCTCAGCCCTCTCCCCCTCTCCCTCTCAACTCCCTCAAATTAAGATTTCAGTAATTAAATTGATAAAAGTCATGCATGCCAATATGCCTCATGGTTCCAGACCTGATTTCGTACGCCACACAGTTGTGGAGAGCTGCGGAAGTTCTACCTTTGATGTGGCATTCTTTATTATTGAAAATAATTGGATTCTCCCTCCCCCCTCTCTTGCTCTTACTCACACTCTTACACACACACACACATACACACACACACACACACATCTTGCCCATGTTCACTCTGGGCATGCTCAGTTAATCGACCTCTTGTGGGGCAGCGCTGGTGCCGAGTCTCTGTTCCATCTGGGGGGTTTCAGGCAGCTTTTCAGCCGAGCGGGGCCCAGGTTGTGTCTGAAAAACGGATTTGGGCGGCCCAGGCGGTGTGCTGAGGGACGTCACTTCAACACGGGTCAGGGGTCATGCTGCAGGTTGGAGTGGCTCCTGCCAGTGAGTGGGAGCCGGTAGACTTGTGGGAGCAGTGGCAAAGCCTACCGGGGCTCTGTTGCTCTACCTCCATATCAGCTTGGCCGAGCATAAGAAAAGAGCCTCTCTGGCCCACAGGCAGCTGGCTTCTCTCCACACTCAGCGGAACGGCTGATAATCAGCAGAAAGAGACCCCTGATGATTACTCTGCCTCTGCCTAAGACGGCTGCTAACTGCTTGCCTGCTCACTCCTCAGAATGTCAAACTAGTCCTCACATTTAAACCCCCACCCTCCCCCTCCGCAGTGTGCCATAGAAAAGCCTACAATGTCCATCAATCTCTGCTCTCTTTGTATCAGGGCTAAATGTGAATTTAATTGCCACTGGAACCGAATGAGGGAATTTTTGATTTCCCTCTGTATGTCATCCTCTATCAACCGTGGACAGATGTTATGTGTGCGCCTCTTCCAGGACACAAGTTGTTTGGCCTTGCTGGTTCAGTGCCGTCTCTGCCTTGTGGGCCTACGCTGTACCGTGGCTGACACACACCCAGAACAGCCCTATTTTAGGAGTTGCTTTGCAGCAGAAGCATAATGGTCTTAAACAGCTTGTGCCTCCCCCCAACAAAGGGACCGCCAGAGTAAATAATGCGTTTGACGCCCAACTGATGAGTCATCAAAGAAGCAGAACATCAGCTATCTTATTTTACTGACAGCACTTAGCTCAGCACAGGCTCTCCACAGCACAGGTCAGCACCACTCAGGC
>JAPZEB010000012.1:16777431-16794153 GCA_029783705.1 Chaetodon striatus
TCTCCACAGCACAGGTCAGCACCACTCAGGCTGCTCCTTGACAAGTTTATATAAATTTCAAGTGACTAAATATAAAGCGTATTAGACTGTATGAGTCACCATAGCGTGACTGTAAAAGAAAATCCATTTTTCTAAGTCATTATGCTCATTTCCTGAAATCTTTTTTGTTGCCTTAAAATAATACCACGAGTGGGTACTTCTGTGGTTGAACCAATTATCAGTGTCCTAAACAATCAAGGAAGCCAGTGTGAGGTAGATTACAGTACTTCACTACAACTAAGAAACACTTGATTTAGGTAGATCTACTTGATCATGTTTGGGTTGGATACTGTTCACATTTGAACTGATTCCAGTGTCAGTACCTCGACTTTGGTACTGGTACTCAGCAGTGACTTTTTTCGGTACTTTGCCCTTTCTCCAGGCTAATAATGAAAGTGCAATTTTTGAGATCAAGCTAACAAGTGATTCTGCTCCTCTGTGCTTTTCTAATCACACATAGAACATCTCGGTCTGTGTTTTTTGTCCATGTTTCTGTGTGTCTTGCTCTCTGTTTAGGCACAACTGACAAATATGTGAAATAAGTACGTTATTTAAAAAACACAATCGCAAACAGTACTGACACTAGGCTATTTCTAAAGTGAAACAGAAAAGAAAACAGACCAGACAAACCAAAAATATCACTGGGAAGCCAACAGAGCTCAGATTCTGGCTTCTGGCTTTGGGGCATTTTGTGGCACTTCTGCCTCCTTTCTAAACCCGACAACTCCGCAGCTCCAATGTCTCCACCGCAAAGGCGTCCCGATTCCCCAACTCTGTGGCCAGCTTCCCCCCCTCATTTTGGGGTACTTCATGGTGCACCCGTCGCCCGTCTAACTCAGTGTTCTCATCTGTATGGCTCTTAGGTACCGCACTTTGGCACTGATGGATTTAACGTGAATCGGTACTTGTTAGTAGTGACATAATTTGATCTGTGCCCATAGAAGTACCGAGTTTGGTACCCAACCCTTATCATATTGATTGGTATTGAAAATATAATTTGTCGGTATGTTGGCAGGTTTTTAATGAAAGCTGGACTGTTAAAGGGTTAAGCAGTGCAATGAAAAAAATCCAACAACAGCAACAGGTCTCTATCACAGCTTGTTGTGACCTGTAACTAATATAAATCGTCACATTTTTGGAAAAAAAAGAAAGAAACTAGCTGATTTAAGCAGGATCTAAAAAAAATCTGTAGCAAAATTGTAACATCTGAATATCAGCCTGTTTAAACACAAAACACAAAAATCTCAGCCCTTGTAAAAATAAATGACTTCTTGGTACTGATGAACAATTGTGTGAAGCCTCTGTTTAGAGGCAAGATGTTAGGTTTCGCACCATTTTGACTCATTACTGGGCTCGTCTTTACAGTGATGTCTGGTCTGCTTAGGAGGTTGTACAGTTCAGTGCAGGCCACTTTTAGTGAATGTGTTATTATATACTTAGTCCATAAACTAGCAATTACTTTGGCTTATGCAGTAATTATTTAGAGTAGGCATTGTTATTCAGTAAAGAGGAGAATCTCTGTTGAAGTCAGCCGACAGTAGCTGTAGCCAACACTGAAGTATACATAACACAACTTATTAACTCTTCTAAGCACATAAGCCTTTTCAGTATTCTGTAGCTTAAGTGGGCTCAGCCATGGCCGCTCCACATTATCATGGCTCAGCTCATTGTGGCTTTGGCTCCTTTCTTTAGTGCAATTCTCAAAGATTACGGGAACAAATTAAAGTCCAGTCTTTGTGTCTTTTGTGCAGGTATATCCAAGGTGCATCGTCTCCAAAGGACATGGTCATCATTGTGGATGTGTGAGTATTTTACCCCTCAGTCTCTCTCGCTGCCTCCTCTTTCAACATTTCCCCCTGGTGGGAGTGCATGTCTCCTTCAAAGGGCGCTAGTGCCACCTGTTGGTCTGAGGAAAGTTAAAGGGAGATGAACGCTGCTCATTTTCTCACCTTAATTGAAGTTTACTTGCCATTACCATTTGATACATGCAGATATGACTTTGAATGCTACACATGGAAGGTCTAGTAAGAACAAACCAGTCCTTCACAGGTTAAGAAAATGGACATGAGCATTATTAGGACCTGTCGAGTGCAACTGAGCTTCTAAGTGCTTCATTGCGTCTTTTCTGCAGGAGTGGAAGTGTTAGCGGACTCACTCTAAAGCTGATGAAAACCTCAGTAGTGGAGATGCTGGACACTCTATCCGATGACGACTACGTGAATGTGGCCAGGGTGAGTAGAAGCTTGCATCATGATTTGCAATTAATGATACAAATCACTCCTGAAAGCACGGATAACACAAATATTTGCTATATTCATTAAGCAGGTGGTAATCAAGCAGGGAGTTGGTGAACAGCGCAGTGTGCTCACGCTGCTCCCACTTGTTTGCTTGCAGTGGAAACACTGCACTTCCCTCATTATAGTGTATTTACTTTTCCTGCACCGCCGCTGTCCGTGCGGGATTGTGCCCGTCTCTCTCTTTCCCTCTCTGCTGATTACCAAGCTTTCTATTAGGACTAATGTTTAGGGGAATATTAACTTTATCCTATATTGCAGAACAGATAACACACACACACACACACGGAGACACACACACACACACACACAAACACATCCATATGCTCGGTGTGGTGGCTCTGTTTGGAGACTTCCTTGGGTAATCCTTCATAATCCATTGCTCTTAGCCACTGTATGCCTCTAAATCCCAGCTCTAAGAGCAAGAAATGAGCATGGTAATCTGGGTGGGAAACGCATCTGATTTTCACCCCTGTAAAGAAAGTGAGGTCTTACAAAAGCTGGCTGTGAATTATTTGCAAACACAAAAGACATTAATAATCAAAAATTAACTGAAAATAAGAATAATCAAACACTGTCTCTGGTGTCTACATGCTTCAGCACTTTTCTTTATGCCAAACTGTGGCCTCACTTCTGTAATGGCAGCAGAATTAGTTATGATAATACAGACTTTATTTCAAAGATTAATTTTTTATTCACTATAGATAGTAGATGTAAGACAGCTCGTTTCTTCTGAGTCTTGTTTCACAGCTACTGTGTTTCTTAAGATTTTAACAGAGTGTCTACAGTTCCTTAAGACGTCTAAAAATCTCTTAAATTCAATTTTATTAATATTGGGCCCTAAAAGTCATTCCGTAGTCTCAAATTTGAATTTGTTAGGTCTGAACTGCAACAAACATTTACCTTATTTTATTTATCCATCTCTCTCTGCGTGAAAGTCCACATTTCTGATGTTACAAATCTACCACTAAACCTAATACTTCACTTTGCAATCGCACTTCCTGTTGGCAAACTCTAGATTAACCTTACTTACCCTATCAGCTATGTTCCTACATGATGCACAGGACTACATATAACCTTACCTTTATACTTGCTTATAATGTTTGAATTAGTAAAAGATGATTTGTCCAAAAATTTGTCTTAAAACTGATCTTGAAAAGGTCTTAAAAAGTGTTTAAGTGTCTAATACCCATAGACATCCTGTTTTAAGACACAACAGATGTGATATAAAGAAGTGACGCAGTGATGAATATTGGCTGTGTGCCTCTGAATACTTTTGTGTTTGATTTCTTTGTCTGACAATTTAAATCTGACACCAACCCGTGTGAAATGTCAGCTTCTCTCGCTCATAATGTTTTACATCAATCTGTCCTGAAAATGTCAGTAGATTTTGAAGTTGACCTTCAAGAAGAAACAGCATTTGAAACCTGCTATTACAGACATTGCTGCTAATATTGTAATCGCGCATAGACACTGCATGCAGGTAGGAAAAAATACACGCCTCGAGCACACCCATACACCACACACACAAACACACACACACACACACACCCACACACACAGTTTTAGGCTAATTTGGTGGATGAGATGAGACAGATGATATTACCTTGGCTGGGTTTCTGTTCAGTGGTTTGCACTGGCGTTTCAGGTGCACCTGTTCTTTGTGTGGAAAGTTGTAATTACCAGTGTTTACTGCCAGCCAGAGAGTAGCAGGGCAGCTTACATCTGCACACACCCACGTCTGCATCCTGCCGCCATGAACTACACACACATAAACACACAGAGATGCACAGTCTTACAATTGTTGGACACATGCTATATACAATTTGCTCATGAGCGTGTTTGCATTTCCCTCTTCTAGTTCAATGAGAAGGCCGATGCTGTCGTTCCATGCTTCAGGACTTTGGTCCAAGCCAATGTTCGGAACAAGAAGATCTTCAAGGAGGCCGTCATGCATATGCAAGCCAAAGGAACCACAGATTACAAGTCTGGCTTCACATTTGCCTTTGAACAGCTCCTCAATGTAAGCGCCAACAAGCCTTTCAGGGAAGGGCAATGCAAGGGTGGATGTTTGTCTGTGGTGGAGTAATTGGTGCCTCCAGAAAGTCTTCAATAACATGCTGGAGCTATGTACTATAGCTCCAGCATGTTATTATACATCCTGTCAGATCCAGTTAATAAAACTGAATTAACAGGGATGAAACAGTGCTGACAGTGAGTGGTCCAGGTCTGTAAAAGACATTTCCAGACTTCTGTCATCGTCGAAGGTAGGTCTGATAATAGCTGCTGCTGTTGCGATGGAGTGACGCTAACGTTTGCAGCAGCCAGCACCGCGGTGAGGTCTGTCAGCAGCAGGCGTCCACGTGCTCTCGACACAGGTGCTGCCTCAGCTCCGTATGCTGCTGTGTATTTTAAGAGGCTGCCACCCTAATGGGCTCTGATGGGATGATTGATGAGCGCAGCCCAGAGGAGATCAGCCACAGACACTTTATATTCCTCTGGTGGGCTTGGAGGCATAGAGCCAAGTGCCAGCTGCCCCACATCACTCCACCACCTTCTTTTGCCAGCAGAATGAGAAATAAAAAGGCCCGTTTAATCGCTGTCTGTGGCAGACTCACTCCCGTGATTGGTGGCAGAAGCACAATAAAAATATGTAATTGTAGCAATATTATTTATCTTTATTAGAATCTTGTCAGATTGACATGCCACTGGCCTGCATATCAATGGCAGCTGCCGTGCAGGCAGGCGGGGGGAGTTTGTATCAAAGCTGAATGCTAAAAACTGCTGGTTGGCTATGAGCATGTAGTGCTGAAATCAAATTTAACGCTAGAATAATGTTGTATACTTCAAATGAAATCCTTAAATGATGATAATACGAGGAAGGAACCAACTAGGAAATTTGTGAATGTTAATGAAAAGATAAGAATAAAAGCTTAGAGGGGTTTATTGCAACAAAATGTATTATGGGAAAATGACGATGTGGACAGTGGGTACTATTTTTACCTCGGTATGGAGAGGTCTTATTCTGTCTGTCCATTATATACACTTAAACATTAATTAATGCTAGAGTGGCTAAAATTTCCAGGATTTTCCAGGACATTCTCGCTAAAACACTAACACAGTGGTCACTGCGGGGTAAAATAAACCATAGCAGACGGGACAAAGGACAATCTGTTTCACTTAGAGCTACATGTAGGGAGGCACAACCTCCACCCTGATGGAAGCAACTGAAACTCAACACAAAGGGGATGTTGAGAGTCAGAGACAACAGACCGAGCTTTAGAGGTGACTCTCTCAGATGCTGTAGGTTATTAAAAGTAACACCAGTGATCTTACAGCACTACTTGACCACTGTTTCCAACATGTTCTTGTTTTTAAGGCTCAGATTACCAAACCAGCAATGTTTAACAACAATGTTAGGAGAAAGAGCAGACTCAATAAAAGCAGAATAGAACATTTTCACAGTTGTCTTATCTACATCAAAACTCCTCAGCTTCCTTAAAAAGAATAGGTGTTGGTTTGGTTGGTTGGTAGCTCAAATAAGTAGCTCAAACAAAAGTGTGAGAACCAGTCCACAATAAAATGGAATAAGAAGGAGAACAATCCTAAACACAGGAGATCTTTAGCCATAAACTAAATCTAAAGTTGTTATTTCTTGGAGAAAAAGGTCCGATGAAGAGATCCGATCTTCTACACTGCCTTTTGATCTGAGATGAAATATATAGAGTAGACCCATTAAGATCTCTATCACTGTATCTATCCAATTTTGACCTTTAGCCCTTTTTTCTAATACCTTAAAATAATCCTGGAAGCTGTAATCATATCCAGCAATAATAACTGAAAATATACAGTTTGATTTATTTGATTTTTAGGATCTGTCCCGCAGTAAGCTTCAATCAGGATCCAAAGAGACTGCTGATTGATCAACAGGGTTGGGTTTACATACTCGATACCCTTAAGGTGCTGACTGAAATAACCTAGTATCGAGTACTATCAAAATTTCTCCAGTCAAAAAGTACCTGTATTCGATCCTTTTGGTACCCTGTTCTAGCAAAAAATATTATTAGTATTATGGTTTTGCTCGCAGCCAATCATCAGAAGCGTTTTCAATATGATACTCTCCAAGTAAAACTGTGTTTTACTGTATTGTCATTCTTAATCTGTTAATACACATGTAGGTGCACACAGGATGAGTTGTTGTGGTTGACAAATACATTGATAAATGCTTATATCTGCCTAAAACTACAAATATAATGTGATAGAAATGATGTATCACATGTTTTAAACTGCTTATAAACAATATTTCTTATTGTACTGACTTCCCCTTTGACATATTTATCTCAGTACCACGCTGTTTTGAAAGATGTTAGCATGATCACCTTCCCCTTTTATCCTTGTATATTCCCTAACCTGTCTCCCTGCCTCTTTCTTTGCTCTCCTCTCCTCCCTCTTCCCTCTTCATGTGCCACAGGAGAGCAGCGCCCCGAGGGCCAACTGCAATAAGATGATAATGATGTTTACAGATGGCGGGGAGGATCGTGCACAGGAAATCTTTGAGAAGTACAACTGGCCCAACAAAACGGTGAGTCTGTCCCCATAAGGCTGTTATCTATTCATCTACATCGCTCTGCCAGCCAAAGAGATCATGCATGTCCAGAAATTGCCTTAGCAGGCCTCTTTTTTCCCTCCCCGTCTCCCACCGTATTCTGCTGACATTGTCTCATTATTGCACAGGCAGTTGTGTTGGTTAGGCTGTCAGACATGCCAGGCACTCCAATCTGTGCACACAACATCCTCTCCAAGCTTTCTTCACGTCCATTTTGGCTGTTTTTGATTCTGGATTTTTCCTCCTGTGATTCATCTCTTTGGCCTTTCTTCAACTCTCTCCATTTTATCTCTCTTTCTGTCTGTCTCTCTTTCTTTCTCCCCTCTTCTGTCTCTTTTGTTGTTTTGCTGCTGGTGTTAACAGCTCTGACCTGCTGACTAATTAGCCACTTTATCATCAGAGCCTATAAAATTACAGCCAATAGATACTCAGTTCGCGCCTTTGTTCCAGTCTTGCTTTCACTCCCACTCTTCCTTTCCCCACTTCACAGCCCCACCAATATTTATTCTGTATATCCATTACTATCCGGTTCCCTCATGACGGCTGCTGTCATACAGGAATAATCTGCAGTTTGACAACTCTCTCACTGCACTCTTGTGTTGGAGACACTTGTGTGAGTTGACTGGGAGGCTAATCTAATCATACTTGAGATTTGTACGTTGTAGTTGTCACATGACAGTGACCTTATTGCCATCCAGAAGGAGGTTTGTGTGGTACAGTTTTGCTCTGTTAGTTGTCTCTGCAGGAAGGTTGTTTTTATTCTGTCTGTTTTTATTCAGGCATTGACGTCATATGATTTGTTCCTTTTTTGTCCCCTCTATCTCTCTCCATTTGTCTTCTCCGTCCAGGTCCGTGTGTTCACCTTCTCTGTTGGCCAGCATAATTACGATGTCACCCCTTTGCAGTGGATAGCTTGTGCCAATAAAGGTAAGTGGATAAGGCGTTTCTATTAAAGCATATGTTTGTATGTAAAATATTAAAGAGAAGTATGGGTTGGTGCCCCTGCCTCCTTGTGTCCACATTGCTGCTCATGGTGATTTATAGATGCACACATTTTTCCATTGCATTCAGTGTCCTTTGGATACCCCTGAACAGTATGTTAAAAGAAACCCCAGTAAAGTGCTTTTGTGAAGCACTCTGGGGAATGACTTCATATCAAGTCATTCTCAAGTGGGAAATGAACAACCAAGTCAGTCTTTTTGTTTTTGTTTTTCTTAATTGCAAGACATCAATACACTAACAACAAAACAGAACAACAAAAGGAAGACAATAACAGTGAATACAGGCCAATTAACAAAATTTCATGAGGGGGAAAGAGAACAAGGTGATTTTAGTTGTGTTGATTAGATGTTGGTGTATGCATGTGTGTGTGCGCGTGCAAGCGAAGGCTGCATCTGAAATTCCATATTAACATGATATTGTGTAGGCCAAAACAGTATGTGAGATTTTTCACTATGTCTGAAACCTTAGTATGAAACCAGTAGTAAGTGAATAATACTATTTCCAGTTAAACTTTGCAGTATGCAAACACTGGACTCTACACCAGCATAAATATCCCACATTGTAACGCAGTCGAAGACAACAATCAGACAGGCAGCGATAAAGACAGCTCTGTAACATCAATTGTGCTTTAATTCAAGTGTAAGTATGTAAAAAGTGCAAGATTTCACTTTGCTCAGTGTGATACAGTTTTAAAAAGATTTTTAAATTGCCGGTAGAGATTACTTTGTCACGGGTTACCATTGTTATGAGTCTCCAGCTGGTAAGGAGGCTCTCAGGAAGTGGCAATATACAATATATATACTACTGTTTATTTACAAAAAGAATGTTGAAAGATAGTTCTCATATTGGGTATGTAGTGTATAGTATGCAATTTTGGACAAGCTCTGGGATGAAGTCTACAAAGGGGATGGATAAAAATAAAGGGTTGGTGGTGAACTGAGGGAAAGCATAGAAAAATAAATAAATAAAAGAAAGGAAGAACAAAGGATATAACAAACCAAAATTAAAAGTATAAAAATTAGCATGCTAATACTAACTCTAAATTTGCTGCCTCCAATGCTGTTAGTAATAACAATAATTAGACTCAAATCAGGGGGAGTGCCACTCTGTTCACTGGCAGTGAAGCAGGGCCAAAACACCATCTGGGGGCTCAAGTACAGGTCAGCAGGGTCAGTCATCATTTTAACAACTCAGTCACAAATATCTTCACAGGTAGAAAAACAAAAAACAAAAAAACAAGTCCCAGGACTTCAACATTACCAGTAAAATAAAATTCATATATACAGTGACAGAGGGTTTACTGCTACTCATTTAGACTACTACAATTTACTACCCTTGAGATACTCAAATACAGGGCTCTAAAGTCTGACAAATATTTGAATTTTACTCTTATTAGAGAACCTTAACCTCTCTAAGTACAACACATTCATCAGCCCCCTTATCCACGTATCATATGTTGGTGCACAGTCTGACTTCCACACAAGCAGAATCAGTTTCCCTGCCACAACCAAACCAGATGAAATGGCTTGAGTTTCATACTACTCCTCCAAAGCTAACACACTCGTGGCACTTGGGACAACTGACATTTTAACTTCTGTACTGTTACAATCATGTTGCCCTTATCGTTTTGTATATAAATGATTTATTTAAATCTTAACAGATCATCGATGATCGATGTGTCGCATCTGTTTTTGACGATGGTTTGAAGAGCATTATATTAACCCTAAAGGCCTCTTTCCATAACCAGATACTGAGCAAAGATTGGAGATTAAAAAGAGTCACAAAGTCACAACTGTTAGATTGTGATACAAAGAAATGAATAAAGCCATCAATTTCCTGTACTTTCTTTTCTTGTTTAGGGTCATTGGGTTAAAGATCACAACCCAGTATAAACTGGGCAGAGGCTGCTCCTGTCAAAGAGATAACTCATACAAAAAGACAGGCAACCTTACACTTTATACCTTTTACAACTGTGTGATTTAACACCACCATAAAATTCTTGTTTTTGCTGACCTCCAGTTGTTGTCTCACAGGTGTCTCCAGGAGACACCACTGTTGGGTGTGATTACAGGTGCAACAAAGCACAGCTCTGACTGCACCTCTCAGTGATACTGGCTGTGGTCAGAGGTGAAACACACTCAAAACTTTTGCCCACAACAGGGCAGCATAACACTACTTTTTAGCCTGGTGTTACGTTATTCTTTAACTCTTCTGGGATGAATATTAATAGAATAAAATGAAATATTAAAACCAGCCTGTCCCATTACAAAGCCATCATCACTAAGATTTATCCAGGTGTCTGTCTTACTGCGTGTGATGTTCAAATCAATATTTTATTAACCTAAATCAGCCGCAGTCCCTAAAATACCCCAGCAAACAGGCAGCCCTGCCTCTGACCGACCGTCTGACAACCCATATGATTCAGCTGCTCTTCCTGTTAGCGACTGCGTCTGCATGAATCTCATCCTGACTCATTTAATCCGGACTCAGACTGCTGTTGCTGCACTCAGTTTTGAACACTGTTATTTTTTTAATCCATAACCCACTTCTCTTGCTCTCTTTTGTGGCATGATTTAATATTGTTTCTCAGTGTTGCAGTTTATCTGAAGCTGCTCCTTTATGAGGCCTTTAGCTGTCTGTATGAAGCCTCGGCTAACGGCTGCTGCTGATTAGCTTATTGCCAGTGGAGCCAAGTGCTTCAGAAGTATCTCCCCAGAAGTTGTTATTAATTAGCAGGAGGAGTCTGGTAGCAGGATGATTACCGTGCCATCTCCCTGTCAGCCTGGGAAAGTCCAGGATTACGCCTCTGTGCCAACATGCTCTCTGCTGTTAGCGACTGTAGTGATTACCATGGTACTAAAGTCTATGCCAACATAAGACAATGGTGTTGACACACCAGCCTCAATGGAGCTGTCCTCTCATATCTTCAGTACTTATTACTCTTTGGTATCTCACTCCACCAGAGCCAGCTCCCTGACACTTCCACAGGCCCTAACCCTTCACCCGTGACATACACACATTTGCCAAACAGCAGCAACACGCACACACAAGCGCAAACATGCACAACTAGGCCACTTGGAGATGCTAGCAGTTGTCTCACTTGAGCTTCAATCCCATTTTAAGAAGAAAGTAACCTCTCTGTGACTCTGAGGACAATGAAACCATTTCTTCATGCTCTCACACAGTGAAACAAAATCCAAAACAGAAAGGAGAGTTATCTTCAAAAAAAAGAATAATATAAAGGTGAAGGGGAGGATAAAAGCAGCAAATACAGTATACTGCACTGGTGATCCTAATACCTCCACATAAATGCATTTATAATCCAAACATAGGAATAAATACACATAAATTCAAAATGGCCATCCACAATGGAAGAATAGTTAAAAGTTTATTTAGTAAACTTATACCAGTTTATATGGTGTCAACAAAAATCTTGACAAGAGAACTCAATATGCTGAGAAAGGAGTGCACAACAGTCTAGTACATAGGAGGAAAATGCATACTTGACTCAGCATTTACTTCATGAATATTTTACTCAACCTTCAGCACACACTTACTTTATGTAGAAAGCACCATTCAGTCAAAAAAAGACAATATATTTTAAAGACACAGTTCATATTCAAATTAAAAAATATATTTTTCCCCTTCCCTGTAGTGCTATTTATCAGTCTAAATTGTTTTGGTGTGAATTGCTGAGTGTTGGAGATATCAGCTGCACAGATGTCTGCCTTCTTTTGAATATAATCAAACTACATGGCACTCGGCTTGTGGTGCTCAAAGCGCCAAAAAATACTTTAGAAAAACTCAACAGCAATGTCTCTTTCCAGAAATCTTGATCAGGTTACTCAAGATAATCCACAGACCTTGTTGTGAGCAGTTTCATGTAGGAACTATTTTCTCTCTACTGAACCACACCCACCAACTGTATCACTGCGCAGAAAGAAGCATGCATCCACTGCTAGCTCACCTAGCACCACTGAGCTAGCTAATGTCACAGCTCAGCCAAGGAGGACGCCATTAATGTTTACATCTCACACTGTCATGGGCACAAGCCTCTCGTCTATGAGTAAATGTACACTTCCTTTTTTCAGGTGATACAGATAACGGCTGTAGTTCTGTGGAAAAACATAGTTCCTACATGGAACTGCTCACAACAAGGTCTGTGGATTATCTTGAGCAGCCAGGTCATGATTTCTGGAAAGAGACTAGGGTTAGGTACCAGTCACATTTGAACCAGTACTGATACCAGTTCTGGAACCTTATATTGGAGACTGGTAAACAACAGTACATTATTTTGGTTCTTTACTTTCTTTATAATAATAAAATGTGATTTTTGAACAAGCTGCAGTGATGTAGTAGACTGAAACACAATTCTGCTCCTCTGCTCTTTTCTAATCACACATAGAGCTAATCTTCTGTCTTCATCTGTCTGCCTGATTGTGTGTGCGTGATTGTGTGTGCGTATGTGTGTACGCTCGTCTAGCAGTGATACTAGGCTATTAGTAAAATAATGTAAAAAAAAATATAAAAGATCAGACACCAAAACTATCATGGCACATCACTGGGAAGCAGACGGAGCGGCTGTGGAGCTCCTTAGCTAGATTCAGGGGTGCTTCCACCTCCTGTCTTAAGTTGAACCTGGCAGCTCCGCGGAGCTCCATTGCCAGCCTCGCTTCCAGGTTTCGGCACGCTTCGTAGCACTTCCACCTCTTGTCTTAACCTGGCGTTCTCCCACAGATGCACTCTCAGGTACATATGGAAAAGACGGATTTAACATGAATCTGTACTCGTTAGTACTGATGTTATTCGGTCGGTAACCTTAAAAGTACCGATTTGAGCGCCACAAGTTAAGTGCCATCTAGTTCTGTGTATTCGAGAGCAGGCAGACATCTCCACAGCCAATATCTCCAGCACTCGTCAACTCTCAATCTAAACTGATAAATATAGGTAAGAGGTAAAATATGTTCTTTTGATTTTGGGGCGGACTGTACCTTTAAACTCAGTGGTTGTGATGTATTTCATACTCCAGTCAAACAGACCCCGAATTTTCTGTTGTATTTGTCTCAGAACAAACAGACTTCATAAATCTGAGGATGACATTAGAGGAAAACTGGCTCCTAATAGTGCAGAGGCATTATGTAAATGAGTTTTCAGAAAGAAAATAGGTTATTGATTAAATTCATAATTGCCCCTCACACAGCAGACCTCCGTTGTTAACCTGCACAGCACAGAGGAGATCCACATTACAGTCTCACTTTTTAGTTACCGCCTATGTTTTCTACTCTTCACCTCTTGCTGAGCTTTGCCCTACACCCACAGATGCCATCTCTCTGGCACACAGCCAAAAACACTGGGACAAACTACTGCTCTGAACAAAACTATAACAAATAGCCGTGCCCTGCGTGTCTATGTGTGTGTATGTGTGTGAATGTAAACCACAGATTGTGCGTGCACAGATGTGTACGTATGCGCACAATGTCAGCTTGCTCAAATGTGCAAATGAATGAAACGGAGAAGGCACATCTCGACACAAACCTCTGTGGCACAGTGCATATAATGTATCAAAATAATGAGAGTCATCTCAGCCTTTTAACATTCTGGGGATGCTGTCTCCATTTCGCCGCTCTTTGTATAAACACTCATGGCTTTAATAACTTGGGGAGCGGCGTGGTTATTGACCCAGTCGGTCACTCTCCTCCATTCCTAATCAGCAGCAGCAGTGCCTGGGGCTCAGCATTCCCAATGAGCCTCCACATTTACATCCTACAGCACAGCCACGAGTGTGAAGAGGTCAGTGGCCACAAGCTCTACCATGCCTGTTCGGCCCGACGCCATCAGCTGCAGATGATGGCGTTACGTGTACCTAATAACATGGAAGAGATTAGAGTCCAATCTACAAATGGATCAATTTTATACACACAGTGTGACTGTTTAACTTCTGAAAATGTAGACAGAATATGACGCAGGTGGGCACCATGACGCAGGCTGGATGCAAAGCTCTCTGCTGGAATAGTGTATTGATTCTCTCCTCTTAATCTTCAGGTTACTACTTTGAAATTCCATCGATTGGAGCCATCAGAATCAACACCCAGGTAAAGTATACGGAGTGTGTACAAGCTCCTGAATGCACCTTTATGAATACACAAAAAAAAGGCAATTTTAAGCACGAAGCCAGTCCATTCTTCCTTCACGGTTGCTTTGATGATAATTATACTGATTGTAGATATGCTTTTAAGAGTTCCATAACAAAGGGACAGAAGATGACGCAGCAGGATGACTACAGAGAGGAAGTGACAGAGTTGAAGATGGAGTGATAACAAATAGGGCTGTGGTCTTTCTATGAGAATGTCTGTGAAAGCTCTGAAGTAGAGACTCTCAGATCTCTTTCTGTCTTTTTTTTTTGCACACACACACACACACACACACACACACACACAGGACCCTGCCACCCCCCACTCTTCCTTGAGGCACGACGAGCTTCTAGGGCCCCTTGGGATAACCTCATTCCAGCTGTAGAAATTGACTCAGTTGCTGGGAGGTGGGGGAGCTACCGCAAACCCCTCCTCCCCCTGCTCCTCCCACCCACCACCCCCCCCTCGGCCCCGGTGAGCGATCAGACCCCAGAATATACTGTCAGCTGTTCCATTAACTCCGGCATATTTATATTCTGAGAACTGCCACTTACTCTAATAGGTTTTCTGAAGGTGGGTGACTACAGCTCTCTGTAGAGGCCCAGAAGACACATTATTTAATCGTACTCTGCCCTTCAACATCACACACTCATCACATAGTCTATTAGATGGCAACATTCAAATAACAGATGGACCATAGATGGCAAAAATATTATTATTCATACCGTCCTGAGTCATGCGATTATGTAGGAAGACTTGAAAATAAATGGCAGTATTTTTTGTGTTTCCGCACAGATTATCTGAGACTGGAGTTTCTAGTGACTTATGTCGTCCATTCTTTGTATAGGATCTCAGTGGAGCAACAGTAACAGCCCAGGCTTTAGTTAGGATGTTTGTCTTGAGAGGCAGGGTACTGATGAGTTTACTCTCTGGGATTGCTGTTGTTACGGTACCCATGGAGACAATAGCATTTAATCAACATGCAGGGACACTGCTGGAGTCTATATGGCTTCGGTTCCTTTGGACCACATATCTCCAGTTGCTGACTTTTTATGTTTCCTAGATTGTTCTAGCCAGGCGGAAAATTTCCCCCATATCCCGTGAAAAGGTCTGGCTGTCATTGTCCTGATGGAATATCTCCCTGTGGCGCGTTAAACCGGACTTTTATTGAGCTAATAATAGAATAGGTTACGCCTGTCAGCACCTCACTGTTCAGGCGATGGAAAAACAAACGGTCAAAAGCATAATACTGAAATAGCTGTGTGCTTATACGGGGCCCCCCTTTTGTGTATTGAAGGGAGATACAAGGGTCAGAAAGCTGCGGTAATGTTTCCCTTTTCGCTGCAAAATGGGTGGAAATTTGTCGTCATGTAAAAACGGCTAATGTTTTTAAAATTAACATTTGACCCTGTGAGAGCCGCTGCATTCACACTGATCCTGTTTTTACATTTGAATACACTGTGTTTATACATAAAGATAGACATTTGGCATTATAGCTCGCCGACTGCTGCTGAATAGGATACTAAGGATGATTTCAGAGCTTTTGTAAATGTTGGCAGATGTACGCACAGTCAGTATAATTAGAGATTTATGTTGCTGTCTCTGGTCTTTATAATAACAAGACACTGAAGGCTCTCAGTGTGATCGTCTCGTCCCTCGTAGGCTTTTTTTCCCCCCTCCAAACTGTGCAGCTGCTTAATATGACATGAGGTCACTCACTCAATAATTTTGCCAATTACACATCATCTCCAAAATGACAAGAATCAATACTTTGTTTACAAAAAAAGGGCATCTCAGCTGTTGTGCAAAGTGGCTCCTGAGAACGGAAGAATATAGTGAATATGATGTATTACTAGTGGACTTAACCCCTCACCTCTATTCACAATAGCTGTGGGACATTTTCACAGTGCCGGCGATGACAGTAGAGCCTCTGGGAGAATGGCCTGTTTGCACGTCGTGCCACTGACACCCTTAATGTGTTTTTAATAGCTCCTTCATAATGATGAGAAACGGCCTTGAGTGGCTCAGGACTGGAGGCTTTATGGCTCGGCAGGACTGGGATGCTGCTGCTGGTGGCCCACTGGTTTATGTGGTGACAGAGAGGAGGCCGGTCAGGGTCTCGTAGTTTTATGACAGATGAACGTTGGCTCTTCCAGCTCTTCGCTTTTAATGCCTCTACATGACAAGCACTATAAACGTTTGTTTGATTGTGTGTGTTTATTGTGTGTGGTCACACTAGCATGTGTGTTTTTGCTGTTGCAGGAGTACCTGGACGTCCTCGGTCGTCCCATGGTGCTGGCCGGGGCTAAAGCAAAGCAGGTGCAGTGGACAAACGTCTACCAGGATGCTCTGGTGAGAGAGAACTTCAAAAGATCTTTTCATTAAACCTTGAAGTGACCTTTAAAGTAGAGATGCTCCAAAACCATTTCTTCAACACACTGATTCTGATACCTGGCCCAAGGCCTAGGAGGGGTCCATAAAAATGTCCATGGTTGACCCTTAAATGGGAGTACAGCAGTTTACTTACGGACTTATTTCACTGACAGTACAAGTTATATGTATTGACATGATAAATAAATGTATTTTTGCCATTTAAACACATTTATATATGGCACCCGATACACACACCCCGCAGGTATTTTGAAATGGT
>JAPZEB010000012.1:16794253-16809480 GCA_029783705.1 Chaetodon striatus
TAAACATGTGAGGCAGACTGCAGCCTGACTAGGGTGCCTCACCAAAAGTCAGGGGCTCCTCAAAGAAAAGCCAGGTCACAGAGAGAACAAGAAACTGAAAGGAGCAGAGAGGCAGTGGACAAATGTGAGGAAGCAGCAGGTATGACAGGCGAAGCTGATTCTGAGAATTTAGGCAGACCATTTTTTAGCAAATAAAACCTGCTGTAGCGGTCTCACTTTTAAAGCTACAGACATGCATATCATGTTTAACTAGGGAAGCTAAGGCATCCATTGGTACCTACCATGTTATCATCTTGTCCATCTTGTCAGATAGGGGGCCAAATTATGCCCCAAAGTTACGCTAAATTTGGGCAAGGAAAAAAGAACATTGCCAGTTTTCAATATTTCTGCATACTGGGGTCCAGTGGTGTAGTGGTTGTTGATGAGGTGGGTGTGCAACAAGATAGATGGGTAGATTACTGAGGAGGAAGTGGATTTACTCTTCTATATACTCCAATGGCCTAATGGCTGATAAAGGTTTACACTAAACAGCCAAAAAAGAAATGGGTATACCCCGTATACCTGCGCAAACTCAACTACACCACTGCTGAGGTCCCTCAACATTCTTGAAATTACATAAATTGGGTATGACTGGAAAACTGGATGTTAACATGTTCACAGACACACACTCTACACTGTTACAGGTCTGCACATAATTTTACCAATATTTGATTAAAGTAGCCCTCAAGATTCAATGAAGAAATTAAGAAAAAACATAATTTGTTTACTCATGATTTGATCTTAGGATTTAATATCTACCACTTTGGAAAATGTCCCCCTGCCCATATTTCCTAGTGGCTGGCCTGGTTGTATGGCATGGCTCTGGTTAAGCCCTTTGTAAACCATGAACAAATACACACAGAGAATGAATGCTTGTCATGTTGCCTTTTTACTGGTGGGACTTTTCCAGCGTAAAATATTGCCGCTCTAAAACCACAGTTGCCAGTGGCTGCACAGCTCAACTTACTGTGTAGACTTCTGGTTCAGAGCGGTGAAGAAGAATTGATTTTCGGAAAGGCCGTTGTTGTATCCAGATGTGAAAGTACTTAAAAGTTTATTGATAAATTACAAGGTATTGGATCGGTGTATAGACTTGCATACTCACTGGTACCCAATCCAGCATTTTAGGCAGCGTTGGAGGCACGTCTGATATTGGCATCAGTATCAGAACAACTCTACTTGAAAGAATTCGCCAGATATTTCTATGTATATGTTGAATTATTGAGTCCATTAGCTACTTCTGATGTGTGAATCATAAGTAAATGTTAAAGATATTCACATAATGACCTCCTATAATTGTCCACATACAAGCACACTTTCTGTTCCACTTTCTTATAAGAATAATATAAGATTATGTTATCAAGTTTATTGTTCTTAAAGGTCAACTATGAAGGATTATCTGAAAAAAAAAAAACCAACAATATATAGACTCAAACAAAAGTAATTCCCTCTCAATCATCTCTTATAATCCACTAGAAGTGTGTGGCAGTGTATTTATCTGCAGAGATTCTGCCCGCTGCCTCTATTTTCTTATTTTCTTCTTATTTTGCTGTGCTCAGAACGTTCCTGGAAACAGCGCACAGGTGAGGTTGAGAATTTATAAAGAGGTAGCGACCGGGTGCCAGACTGTAAGCAGCAGGCATCCAAGAGGAAGCTAAGAAAATTGCAGAAATGGCGCTGAAAAAAACCCCCTCAAATTCAGTGAAGGAGAGTGAATCTGGAGTTTACTTTCATTTTCACTGGCGACACAGTTTACAAACAGTAACTGAGAATTCCTGCAAAGTAAAATTTTAAAGACAAAGAGCAACAGGCAGTCACAACCTCTTAACCTTTTTTTTTAACTTTAAATTTCCATTGATTTCCTTAAATCTTATTGTGGTTATTGGTCTTGATTTTTAATTCTGCACCATATAAATGTCATTTTTACATGTACTTCTAATTTGTGTTATCAGGGTTTGGGTCTCGTCATCACTGGGACGATGCCAGTCTTCAACCTCACTGTTGACACTGTCAGCTCTCAGGTAAAAACAACACAGCAATACAAGACACGGAGCTTAAAATAGCTGACTTACACTGCGCACATTATGACTCATAGCCCAGCTCATCCTTCATATTAATGAGCCTTTACCTTTATCATTATGTAAGAACAATGTTTTAATTGTCATTCATGTGGTTAAGGCTTCATAAGGTTATTGAAGCAGAAACAGGAGTTGGAGTAGCAGGTGGGCTCCAGGTTTTATTTTGCGTCTCTTTGCTGTCGTTGACCATCATCAGTCATTTGTAATGGCGTCCACACAGCTGCTGCT
The DNA here is from genome assembly GCA_029783705.1 of Chaetodon striatus. Classification (NCBI taxonomy): domain Eukaryota; kingdom Metazoa; phylum Chordata; class Actinopteri; order Chaetodontiformes; family Chaetodontidae; genus Chaetodon; species Chaetodon striatus. The sequence continues at coordinate 16,796,599 of JAPZEB010000012.1, forward strand.
CTTCAAGGCAACACCTCCCCCCTGAGGTGACAACAGACATCACAGCCACCCATCTGTAGACTCTATTATCATCCAGAAAGCACAGATGCATCCAGCTTTCAGTGTCCATGACCAAAGTATTTACTCTGAGCTCATAACTTAGGCTTAAAGCAGCGGTGCAGCCGCAAACTGACTCAGTTTAAGATAGACTGTAAAGAAATATCTACTAATCAGATTGCACTCAAAGTGATAAGTCAATGATGGCATGGAGATGTTGTCAGTACTCTCACGGCGCAGCTACCAGCTCTCTGTGATTCTCTCTGATGCCAGTGAGGTTGTGGGTAAAATGCTAATGATTATGTGTTCTTTCTACAGAACCAGCTCATCCTCGGAGTCATGGGAGTAGATATTGCAGTCAGCGAAATCAAAAAGAAGACACCTACATACAGAGTGAGCATGTTGCACACTCAGTTTCACTCCCATATCACTTTCATATTGATGGTTATTGAATCATATCTCCTTTTCATGTGCAGCTTGGCGCCAACGGCTACACCTTTGCCATCGACCCAAATGGCTACGTGCTGCTGCATCCCAACCTGCGACCCAAAGTAGGTCCAACCAGAAACGCCACCCTGCATCTAATGTGTTAACGTGCCTCTGATTCTGAAGGCAAATTTGGACGTTTTTCCGGCTGACTGACCTCCTCCATCTTCCCCTGCTTTCTCTCTCTTGTTCAGATCATTAACTTCAGGGAGCCCGTCACTCTGGACTTTCTGGATGCAGAGCTGGAGGACAACAACAAGGAGGAGGTAAAAACATCCTCTGCTAAAACATCATTACAGTCAGCTCTTGTCTTTATTATATGTTTTATTTAATCACTTTATTTGTCACTTGTTTTTCCCTCTTTTGTACCAGTACACCTCTCACGCTGCATCATCTCCCTCTTTCTCCTTTTAGATCCGTCGACAGATGATTGATGGCAAATCCGGGCAAAAGAAAATCAAGACGCTCATTAAGTCAGTTGATGAGGCAAGTCATCAATATATGAGACTCAATCATGATCCAAAGTAGCACCTTCCTGGATGGTGTAGTAATGAACCTGAATGACTCAGTATGTTTAGGATCTGTTGTTTCTCCCCAATTACGGGAGGAGAGGTGTGCTGAGGGTGTGACGGCGTTCCATATTTCTCTTTGTGGTTGTCAACAGAGGTACATCGACGAGGCCATGCGCACGTACACATGGACGCCTGTGGACGGTACAGATTACAGGTAGGTTTGAAATCAAACACTCATCACCTGACCTCAGACCAAAAAGATTGCGCAACTAGAACCTGTGAGTGAAGTCCAACTTTGATACTTTTGATTCACCCAGTTTGAGTCCCAAGTCTCAGATTTACGGTTGGCAGCTGTTACTCATCAACCAGCCGTGTTTGTTAACTGGAGCTGCCACAATCACGCACTGTGAAGAGACTATCACTGTTTAAAGGCAACTTGCTCATCTGCCTTCTGTATTTGCATAAAATAATTCATCTGAATCACCGAAATTAAAGAACACTTTTTTTCTCTCTCTCATAAAAACCTTCGACAGTACTCTAAGCACAAATTAATTGCATAGTTTATTCATCTCAAAACTTGGTTGAACATTTGAGGTTGCATCGTAATGACATTTCCTCCAGGCAGCACTTTGCAAATTACAGTTTATGATATTCAATAGTCCTACAAATGCCTGATGTGTGTTTTTACATCTGCTGGCAGCGTGCCTGGTCCTGGCCGAGTCCATATGAGGCTTTCTCTGCACAACTCTATTAATATTCAACTCAAAGGGAAATTCCAGTGTATTTAACAATCCTCATGTGTTACTGCTGTGGCCTGCAACAGTCTAGAGTCTAATGCTACGCAGACATTCAAAGCTCTACTGTGTCATACATCCCATACTTTACAGTTTAGGGACTTTTTTTTTGCACATAAAACCGGTGGCGCTGGGTGTTTCTTTAAATCTTAATTATTCAGCTCAGTCTGAACCTGATACAGTCACAGCCTGATTTTCTATCTGTTCCAATTAATCCTCTTACTGGGTAATGTTTTAGCTTTGTATGGCACCACAGATTAAGAGATGGGACATGTATTTCTATTTCTTTCTCTTTTTAATTTCTGGCTCTGGCAAAAGACTTAATATTTATAACATAAAGCAAATGTAGGTCAAACAGCGATGCTGTAGGGATAACATATCACAAAGTGAAAATAATATTTCTCCTTTGTTTGAACCCTCCTGACGTCTCCCTTGACTCAAACAGTAACACAAACAGCAATGAGTTGCAAATGTCAGGCATGCATCATGCCTCACAGGGGGTCCTTGCTCCAAATGCACAAAATTAGATTATTTGCTAAATATATGTATCAACAGTGTGCCCATTATTGTCAGGAAATGACTCAAAAGTATGAAATAATATAACTATGCTAAAATAGACTGGAGCAGGGCTTTAAATGAGACAGACTTTCCCTCCATAACTAATATCCCTTCAGTTTATTTCTGTGCTTAAAGGTACCATGTGTCATTTTTAGTGTGTAGTGTAGCTTATTAACAAATTTACATTTACATCCATCGTTTATTCTGATGTTGAATAAAGGATGTTAATGGTAAGCTACTTTCCTTCCACACAAAACAGCAATCTTCCTCAGCCACAGCCTTTTGTTGGCACATTCCTGCCACCTGACGGTCAGCAGAGGATCATGAAGCCATTGGCAGAATGTGTTACACCTCAGTACATTCGCACATATGCATTCTTGTGCAAGTGTGTGCACATATAAGTAAAACAGGGATAATAAAAACATTGCAGAGGTTCACTACTAGTGGTCAAAAACTCCACAAGGTACCTTTAAGATTGATCCTTTGCTGTTTTATGACATCACACTAAATAAGTCATAAGTAAACAGTAGAAAGCAGCATGGAGGTCAGTTAATTAAAAAAAAAAAAGTTACAGTAGTTACTTCTGTTTTTTTTCTCCCTGCAGAAGGGGTAAACCCCCTCACCTCAGGGTTCGAACCCCCCACCCCGGGTTCCAACCAGGAACCCTGTTGCTATAAGGCAACAATGCTAACTACTGTGCCTGTGCCACCCAGTAGAGTCAGCATTACACCAAATTCTGTGACCCATTAGAGTCTGTGACCCGGCCCCTAGACCCTAACCACTCAACTACTCACAAAACTCCTCTTTTTTGAAACAGAGTCTGGTACTGGGTCACAGAATCTCAGGGGGTCACAGATTTTGGTGTATCAGTGGAAAAGGGGCAAAAATTAACGTGTCAACCTAGGTGTCATGTTTTCATCACTCACTGGAGCTGGAGCCAATAAATACCAAGTGGCAAACTCCAGGTCTGAAAAATGAAGTCAACATACAAGTGCCCGAAAGCTGCAGTTCCTTGAACAGCCACTTGAGGCAGAAGAATTTAATCCTTACAGACCTCCATGTTAAAATGTCCAACTTTACATCAGAAATAAACATGTTTGCAGACTGGTGCCAAAATCGATTTTGGTTTCTAAAGCTAATTTCAACATTCTTGACAACTGTTTGTGGGCTGAATTTTCATATAACCCACCTGTTTACATTTTACTAAGAGTTAAAGTTACAAATAATTGAGAGCGTGTTAAGCTTACAGGCTGTCTGCGAGGTGTCACCACAGTCCGTGAGTCAGATCCACCACTCGCTGCTCCACAGCTCCACCCTTTCGTTCAAGTTTGGTCACTTCTGGCCCCAAAAAACCAAGATAAGTCCACAGACCAGTAGGTGACATCACAGCGGCTGCATCCATTATTTTATACAGTATATGATACTGTAAATACCTGTGACTACTGTGGAGTCAGTTGTTCTGGGAATGAATGCTGGGTAAGCCGGATGTTAGTGGGTTTTTTAGTCCAGTGGGAAACGGGTTCAAGTGAGCGTCCCCGACTGTGTGTGTTTATGTTTATGGAGAGTTTACATGTGCTTGTTAATGATTCTCTGCGTCTGCCTCGTTACCTGCAGTCTAGGGTTGGTACTGCCCACATATAGTGAGAACCACATCAAGGCCAACCTGAGTGACCAGATCCTTCAGGTGCAGTGTAAGTACCCGGGAATACCCAGCATCCTTCGCTCTCTGTCTCTCTCGCTCCTTCTCTTTCTCTCTGTCCGCTCTTCGTCCTCCTCTCTCTCTCCCAAAATATGACCTTATGCTCTTATTCAGTCCTTTGTCCTGGGTCTCCAACATCATCATAGGGAGTGTACGAGCGGAGTCGCCTGCCCTGCTCCCGCCCTCTTCCCCCTTCTCCCCCCCGTCCTCTACGCTCTCTGATAGGCAGGATCATACCTGAGTCCCCCGACTCCTCTACTGCCCCCTGTTCCCTCCTGTCTTCATGCTGTGCTGTAAAATGGTGATGTTTTTTCTTCACACTGGCTGAAGAAAAAAATAACTGAACTGACAGAAAGGTGAAAGCTGTGGTTTTACTGTGTTACTCAGGTGAAAATAATGGTGACTTTTGTGCTATTATTTTTTTTGCCAAATGCTCTCGCCTCTTCTCCACCAAAGTAATGATTCTGAAGCATCTGTGTTCAAAGTATTTGATGTTCTGAAAAACTGTGAAAACACGCATGCTTTTCACTCCTTATGATGAGTTTTATGATTTGGGGAATTTTCCTTCTGTTATGTGTGTGATTTTTTTTTTATTATTATTTTTGTTAGATTGTGTGAAATGTTTCTCAGCTTTGGAATCATTCAGTATATAAACTCCCACACGGCCCGGGATCAGGGCTCGTCTAATGTGGGAGTTTGGGTATTTGTGGGTCTGAATGGGGACACGTGTTGTCTCTCTCATTCTTTCTTTGTCCAGACCCTGTTACTCCCCTCTTTTCCTGTTTCATTTGATTTTTTTTCTCTTCTGTTCGACCATGGTTATCTCTCACAATTACTGGTTTTGTCTTTACTGTTTTCCTTTCCTGGATTTCCCAGTTTATTTTTTTTCCTTTCTTCCGTTGGTTTTTCCGTTTCCTCGTTTGCTCTTTGCAAATAAGATGTTTGCTCTTCATTTCTTTTTCTCTTTTGTCTTGTTTGACTTAAATTGGTTTCTTTCTTTCAAGAAAACAATATTTTTATTCAAACAGTAATTGAATAAAATATTGTCTGTGATCCCCCCCTTCCCACCCGACCCCCTGTTTCTTTTCTTGCTCACTCCTTCTCTGATGGATCCACACAGTGCCATACACCAAGGGCAAGTATACTCCATATTGGTCCACGTTCCCTTCCTTTACTTCCTACTCCCTACCGCTGCCTCCTTCCCACACCTCTCGTCCTTTACCTCTTCCTGCTGCCCCCTCCCCTCCTCCCTTTCTCCTACCCTCACCTGTCCCAGCCTGCTTGCCTCTGTTCCTGCCCGTCTTGCCTTCAGGACTTCCTCCCTTTTTTCCCTCTTTTTCCTCCTCCTCCTCCTCCTCTTCCTCCTTTTATCCCTCCTTCTCCTCTTCACCCTCTTGCTGCAGCTCAGATCCCACATCTCTCACGATGGCTCCTCTGGCCCCCAACCTCACCCTCCTTCCCATGTATCCGCTGCCCCAGAAGCAAAAAAAACCAAAAAACAAAAAAAAAAAACACCTACTGCGCCCAAGGAAGACAGATATACATGTTCTTTGTTAAAACTTGTCTTTTGTCCTCCCTCCTAATCCTTTTCCTTCTGTGGATAGCTCCAAATGGGTGGTGTCTGCCTCTTTCCTCTCTCTGTCTGTCTCTGTCTCTCTTTCTTACACTTCTCTGTCATTTTCTTTCACCATATTTCTCTCTCTTCCTCATCTTCTTTTTTACATTTCTCTTTCACCATCTTTTCTGTCTTTCTCTATCTTTCTGTCTTTTTCTTACAGTGTCATTAGCTAATAAATGTCTTAACTAATTCTCACACTAGGGCTCAGGTTTTGGCAGATCTTTTTAAAACTCCCTCTTATAAATACAACAGCTAGATCAGTTTTGAGTATATTGAGCTCTATGTTCTGTAAAATATTTCTAATTTTCATTTTGTAGTAAGGTAAACACACTAATCTAAAATATTAATTTTGTAGTGCTACATTTTAGCTATAATAATGCATCAGCACAAACACATCATGTAAGTACTGCTTTTTATTTATAATAGAATAAATAGGGAACTCTTATATCTACATATATAAAATAAAAGATATTTAATGTTTGTTAGCTGCCGTAGTATCTCGTCCATAGCTGGAGACGTCGCAGCAGCCTGCAGACTGACCCTTCAGGGCTGAGCTGCCCGCCCAGGTCCTCCCATGTTGTCAGGTGTCAGGGTGCCGCTTGGCGCAGCGCCTGACTCCTGTGTCGTCCCTCTGTACTCCCTGTCTCCATCAGCTTGTCTCCCTCCCTCCTCACCCCTCAGACTGCCAAGGGCACGGCCCAGCCATTCCTCAGTAAACCCGACCCCGGATGTGCACGGCATTGTGGGCGGAAAACTACCTGGGCACTCTATTATAGCTCTAAAATTTCCCTCCTCTGCTGTACACAGTTACAGGTCTTGACATAATGAGAAAATAACACGTTGGATTCGTCGCACCTGTCGAGGCGTTAGCGCTGGTGGATATTTTGTGCTCTGTTTTGTCTGTGATAGATGAAATGAAGTTGCCCTTTGACATGCCCTTCACAATGCAATGCATCTCCTCTGATTATGTGTCTCTCTGAGCCCTCTCCCCTGCCAGTCTGAGGGGTGACCACTTCCATCAGGACCTTCACTCACCTCCCCTGCAATAGTTGGCCATGTTGATGCCTGCCTGATCTAAAAAGCACTCATTATGGATAATCTGTGTGAGAACTTGCTTCCTGACTCATCACGTCTCGCAAGTCAGTTCTCAGACATCCAAAATATGTTAGATCGAAACCAGATGAATCAGAATATGTTTGTTGACAAAGTGATAAAAAGAAAAAAAAAAGAAGGTGTGAGTGCTTGTGAAAGTAAAGCAGTTATCCATTGAGAGTCAGGTCCTATTTTTGGCACCATATTGGCTAACGCTAGTGTTCCCATGATACCTCAGTGTTGCTATGGTAAACTCCCTTCTGCGTCCCTGCACCTCTGAAGAACAGCTGCTGTTTACCCACAACTCCCCACTGCCCTGCCCACTGCTCTTCCCGGATAATCTTCCCCTTTCTGTTGCAGATTTTGAATCACTGCTGCCAAACAGTTTTGAGTCTGAAGGACATGTATTCATTGCTCCCAGGTAGCCCTGCGTGTGAATGCTTGGTGTTGTTCATGGTCATCAGTGTTTGCTCTTGTCTTTCAATACACTATATACTTCTGTTTTGTTGTTGTTGTTGTTGTTGTTGTCTTGGCTCCACCTTAAGCATTGTTTATCTGTCATCTTCTTTCTTAAATTATGTCTTCTGTGATATTGAGTTGCATTGTGTGGAAGTGGTTGGTTAAGTTTTCATTTTGAGTGGTGTGTCGATTTACTGTCACAAATTTAAGAAAAATATAAAATTCATCATAATCTTCTAATATGATTATTTATTTATTTATTTACCCGTTATCCTCCCTGAGTTGACTTTGTTACAATAAAAGATTGAAGCAACATCAAATCTTTGCATGCTGCTACCATAACATTATATGTTTGTATTACATTCATATTTAGGAGTTATTGGTTTGGTTGTACAGTACATCATGTTAAAGGTATACTATGCAGGATTGTTGGTTACTACTAATAAAAACGCTCGCCAGCGAAACAGAGGCCAACCCTCTATTCACTCTTGTTTGTTGTTTCACCTCGCTATATGCCTGCTGCTTACAGTCTGGCACCTAGTCGCTACCTTTTTATAAAGCCCTGACCTGAGCGCTGTGGGACTACACACCCATAAACATCCCAAACACAGAAAATAAGAAGACAATACAGGCAGAGTCTCTGCAGAAAAATACCTGCCACACACTTCTAGTGGGTCATACGTGATGATTGAGAGGGATTACCTCTGCCTGAGTCTATACATTGTGTTTAAGTAAAATCCTGCCTAGTATATCTTTAAGGATAAAATGGATATTGGACAACAAAAGCTACAGTGTATGTGAAAAAAAATCCTCTTTGTATGTTCTGTTTTCTTATCAAACCCTCATGGCCTCCAGCTGCAGCCTGAATTCTGAAACACACTGATACAAATCACTCTTTCATTGTGATGCCTGTGCTCCACATTTCCACATTTTGTTTTGATCGACAGCCATGTTAGCACACTGGAATTCCAGCTTTAAGACATGCATGCTGCACATGATAGCATCAAGTAACACGTATATGGCTTCACGCATCCCTGCTCTGTGTGCCCTCTATAAAGGACAAATAAGGCAGAGTGTAAATAGTGCGTAGAAGTGTTTGTTTTTAGCTTCTTTCTTTAAGTTAAAACGCTGTGTTTGTTCCTCAGGGAGTACTGCAATGATCTGGAACTGTCCAACAACAACACTGAGTTCCTGCTCAACTTCATTGCTCTCATGGAGAAGGTGACACCGGACTCCAAACAATGTGAGTTTCATTTCTTATCACTCACACCAAATCGCAATTTATTTTATAGATTTATATTAGTTAATTCAAGATTGGCTCTAACAGTTAAGGCCAGTGATATATTTTTTCTTTTCTATTGTCAACAAATCCCATTTAAAAAAAACATTGAAAAGACCAAAACCAACAACGGATTTATCTTAATGGTAATTATTGTCTATGTAGCCAAAGCTATCACCAAAAAAAAATGCTTTTCAATTTCACTGAGCTAGCACAGAGACAGGGTGAGTTTAATGAATTTATTTTGGCTGGAAATTGGTGAAACTGTCAAATTTTGGGGGAGGAAATCTTGTGTCTTCATATTACCTACAATTATAATTATTTTATGTTTGATTAGATTTCGACTCCATTTTAGAAATCCTCTCTTTGGTGCACTTTTTTTTCTGGTTGGAGGCAGATTGATTGAGTTCAGGAAAAAGAAATCATCTGATGTGGATAAAACTGACATTCTGTTTGTTTGCACCCTCTCTGGTCATCTCTACCTGATCATGTTTAGGTGACAATTTGCTCCTTCATAACCTGATTCTGGACACTGGCATCATCAGGCAGCTGGTGGAGAAAGTGTGGAAAAATAAAGACTTGAATACGTGAGTGTGATTTGCCAGTACGGAGGGTTTTGAGGGATTTGACGCTGAGCGAAATTTAGATTTGATATCAGTCTCTTTTCTCCATCCTGATGTTTAGATACGGCTTTCTGGCTGTGTTTGCTGCATCAGACGGAGGTGTAACAAGAGTGTTTCCAAACAAGTAAGTGCACTACCCGTCAACTGTATGTCTGTTTGTCACTTTGTTCTCTTTTAAGGCAGTAAGATGTGAGGACTTTAAATGTTTGAGTATAGCGGGAGGCTTGTACATCAGAGATTTACAGCCCCGGTGTCGGTGCTCTTAAATCTCAGGGCTGCAGAAACCTGGGAGGAAGACCCTGAGCCGTTTAATGCCAGCTATTACCGCCGCAGTCTCGACAACAAGGGCTACATCTTCCGAGCGCCTTATCGAACAGGTGAATGATGCTCTCTTGTTGTTGGGTTATATATCTCACACTGAGCTTCGTAATGTGTTTGTGGCTCTTTGTTTCTAACCCCCCTCCCGGCTTGTTTCTCTGTTTTGTTTCCCCTCTTGAAGCCCGGGACGAGCTGCTGAACCCAGAGAACGACACCATAGGGATCCTGGTCAGCACGGCTGTGGAAATCACAGTAGGAGGGAAGACCATCAAACCTGCAGGTGGGTTCAGCTCTGAAAGAGGAAACAAAACCCTCATACTGACAGATGTTAACAGCATACTATGCAGGATTTCCCCCCTAACAAACATGTTTAAACTCATACAGAGGTAGTTCCTCTTTGCCCTCGGCCTGTATTTTCTTATTTTCCTCTTATTTTCTGTGCTCGGGACGTTAATGAGCTCGTACCCCTACAGCACTTTGAAAGCTAGAGTGCAAGACTTATACACATAAATTAACATCTGTTACATTCCAGACCTTGCCAGATGAGTTCATACAGTGCCGGTTAAGCCTATCACTGCCAGTCAGAGTTTTGGTGTTGGGTGTCTGTGGTGACTTTCCTGTGCAGGCGCATCAGAGTGACACGTTTTGCATCAACCAGCTGAATGGGACAGGAAGAAGAGAGAGATTAATTTATTTAGTTTACATTTGATTTGTCTCTGTTTTGTTGTGTTAAGGCCTTCGCACATGGCCCTCACATGTTTTTTAATCCATCATCCAAAGAAAATGTTTACGCACAGAAACCTTGCACACTGATTCCAATGTGTTTTATTGTTTTATTCGTCATGAAAATTCGCAATACTGACAAAATAAAGAGACACATTTCCTCCTTTGCCTCTCTCCACTGGAGTCACCTATCTGGCTGTTGTCACTTCTTCCCTGTGTCTTGATTTGGCACTGCAACTGCACAAAGGGGCGGAGCTGTCCTCCCTCTTTGTCTCCACATTCTGTGTGCGGTCCACATCCTCCTCCTGGTCATCATCATCCACCTGACTGTTACTATCTGACCTGTTGAATGTGAGCTATCTGAGTTATGAAATGATTCTGTGCACCCCACCCCGTTCCTCTGTTTTGTTGCGGCTGTGTCCCGCTGTCACATTATCTTCACTGATTCTACGTCAAACAGCTCTCTAAAAGCTTAAGAACCTGCTCTGAATTTTAATGAGGGATGAAAGTTTCGGACTCAGTGTGCAAATGTGATTGACACAATGTGAGGTTGTATTTATTTTTAGACGTGTGACAATTACAGACTAGGCACTGCTTTTCATTTTGTTTTCTCAATGCTTTTCATTTGTACCTGTGTTATTCTGATACATCCTCCGATACTATGTATATATGACTGTGGAGAGAGGCCATAGGGAAGGAGCAGCAGCTAGGAGTATGTTGGAAGTTAGGGCAGCAAACCTTAAGATGCGTTCAAGAGACGTTTCTGTAGTGGATGCTCCAGATAAAAAAAAGAAACTCTGTATTCAGACGAGGGATTCAAGTAAAAAAGACTTGAAGACAGTACTGCTGGGGGTGGAGGAGATGCAGCGAGCTCACTTATAGGCATACGTCATAAGCACGTGTTGACAGTGTTTATGCAATTACACTCACTGCCAGTGGGGGGAGACAAAAGCTCTGCACTCCAGCTTTAAAGAAAATGTTTTAGATCAAGACAGAGATAATTACACGTCTGTGTTTGTGTTTCTTGTCACTTTGTGTGGACATGTCCATTGTTGAGCTTTTTATGTCTTTTTCTATATTCATCTCTTGCTCGAACTTCTCTTTCTCTCAGTGGTCGGAGTGAAACTGGACCTCGAAGCCTGGACAGATAAGTTCAAGATTCTTGCCAGCAACCACACAGACGGCCATCAAGGCTCAAATACGGTAATGGAATATACTGTATATAAGAAATATTTTCACAAGTTTCAGTCTTCAGAAGCAGTTTTAAGATGCTCAGCTGCTAACTTTAGTTTCTCTGTGACAGTGCGGACCAAACAGAGGCTGTGAAATGGACTGCGAAGCCAACAGTGAGGTAAGTACGTCTGCAGATATCTGAAGAGCTTCCTGTATTCAGCTCCATCTACTCCATCATAGCACTGTACATTTTGTGCTTGTAATTAACAGCATATCTTTGCCTCTGTGTGCAGGATCTTCTGTGTTATTTAATAGATGATGGTGGATTCCTCATCATGTATAATCAGAAGGACGACTGGAACAAGGTGGAGTTAATCAATTCATTTTCACACTGACCATGTTTCCTTGAGTATCTTACCACTCAGCTCAACCAGTGTTTCTTGTTCCTCACAGGTGGGCATGTTCTTCAGTGATGTTGACCCCTACCTGATGTATGCGCTCTACAACAATTCCTTCTACAACCGCAAGCAGTCATTCGACTACCAGTCTGTGTGTGAGCGGATGCCCAACAGTGAAGCTGGAGCTGCACCCAGAGGAGTGTTTGTGGTAAGAACAACAGGATTTTAAAAAGAGAGATAGATAATAATGAGTTAAATTAATGGCAGATAGAGAGACTAATGGATGTTTGATTAATATATGCATGTAATCCAGTTAATAGGACGATCTTGTTGTTGTTACATTTCTCTCTTTTCTTCTGTATCTGCAGCCCACAATTGCAGATTTTTTAAACGTGGCTTGGTGGACATCAGCAGCTGCATGGTGAGATTCATCAAGCTCAAATGAAAAATAAAAAACACAACTGTAACATACAGTACTCACATACACTAGTGCATATTCACTGCAAAACACATTGCTGTGACTTTTCAGACACAGTACCAAGCCCCATCTTGTGTCTCCACAGGTCCTTGTTCCAACAGTTTATATACGGACTGGCTTATAACAGTTGGTTTGTCACAGGTGGGTTCAAACAAGACAGTCATTGAATGTTATCTTGATGTTTTATATGTCTGCAGGTAAAGTTTAAAGGAATAGGAACATTTGGAAAGATACACTTTTAGATTTCTTGCCAAGAGTTAGGTGAGAAGATCGATACTATTCTCATGTTTGTGTTTTAAGTACGACACTAAAGAAGGGAGGTGTGTATCCTTGCTCAGCACAGGGAGGAAAAACAGCTCGTGGGGTCTCTTCATAATTAAAAATACATCCACCAGCTCACTAATCAGCTCCTTCTACCTTGATTGTTCAACATGTAGACAACCAGAAATGTAAAAACAATAATTTGTGGTTTTGTGGGGAGGTTACTGTATCAGTCTTTTCATCTCACTCTCAGAAAGAAGAAAAATAATATACAAAATGTTGAACTATTTCTGATCACTTAAAGCAGAGGTGTCCCAACTTTTTGATAAGGTAATGTGAAAATACCAGGGGGCCAGTTGCTTCTCGAATCATATG
>JAPZEB010000012.1:16809580-16820331 GCA_029783705.1 Chaetodon striatus
GTAGAGTGAGGAAGCCTGTGGTGTGGGTGGGTGGCATATTGACGTGGGTGGGTAAAACAAACTCCAGATTTTGATTACACTGCACGAGTTGTGTGAGATTTTGTAAATGGAGTTTGTTTTATAAATTTGCTTTTTTTTAAACAAGGTCCCCTTTTAACTCCAAATCATCAAGACTTTTCGTTCACCTTGGGGGATGAAGCATTGTTTTAAAGTGAAATTAGAGTTATGAGTGATAACTTTTAAAGTGCACTGACTAACGTTTGAATGATGTACAGGATATTGTAGTATTTAGAGTGCACAGTGTTCTCGTGACTTTAGTTTGTTTCCAGCCTGGAGTGCACAAACTGTAAATACAAGCTGTGCAAAGAAATGGTGAAGGAGAGAGATTTTACGGGCTTTTCCAGGCCAAGTGTAGACATTCATCTTTGTAATCCCATTTTTAGCATCAGATCTAATAAATCAGCTGAACTGACAAGTGTAACTCTTATGTCTTTGTGCTCTGGTGATGCTGCAGATGAGGTGGATGCAGAAGGAATCGACTCCAAAGAGCGGAGTTGTGTAATGATCCAGACCCAGTACTATTTAAGTAATCTCAGCAGCTCCTACAACATTCTGCAAGACTGTGGCAACTGCTCCAGGTCGGTACACACAGAGTTACACACAAACACATGTAAACACACATGCACACGGCACAAAGAGTCGCACTGTGACAGAGGCACAGTTAGCAAGACGGATTCATCTTTCTGTCGGAGCTAATAAACTCTGCTGATGATTAAACCGCATCAGCTTTAATGAAACGGTCATATCATCGGCTAAATGAGCCTTATAAGACTGTCTCATGAATCCCACTGATCCATTAGCAAATGAGGCTGTGATGTAAGTGAGCAGAGGGGGGTTGTTGACAGAGTTGTCTCCCTCTCTCTCTCTCTCTGCAGGCTGATTCATGCCAAGAGGATAAACAACACCAACTTGCTGTTTGTGGTGGCAGAGAAGATGCCGTGCAACACCTGCGAGATCGAGAAGCTATCCCAGGAGGAGGAGGAGTGTATCCTTTTTCACATTGTGCACCAGCTGGCGGAGAAGAAGACACACTAGATTTTATCTCTTATTTCCATACCTGTGGAAACACAGATGTGTCACATTCAATTCAAGGTTATTTTTATCATGATAGCGTGAATTATGACCAGTCATTTTACATCTGTAGGACTGCGTCAGGAGCTAGCGTGTGGGCAGATAATGAAACATTGCGAAAAGGAGAAAGAAGAAAGACGAAATTCAAAGGATTTTAATTTTCCTTAATCGAGTCAATTTTCAGACAAGGAGGAAAATCCATGTGAAGAAATGGCTGTGGCGCGCTATCGAAAAGGACCCTCCACCTGCTTTGACAATAACATCTCTGTAAGATTTTCAGACATGATATAAATAAGCACATTTATTCACATTTAACCGTCTTTCAGCAGAATCATATTGCAATGATGTCATCTCGTAATGTTGTCGTTTTATTTCTCCTGCACAAATTAGTTACCCTGAGCAAGTTGTAATCAAAAACTGAAATTCAAGACCAGAACAGCAAAACACAGTTGATTACTTTGAAAATCAGGCCGACTCTTTGATGTGGTTTTGCAAACATTAGTTATGTTGTGTCCTAAATATCCTTACAAATATCATCATGATGTTTCAGCATCATCACTCAGCCCTACATACTGCACAGAGAGCACATACAGCTGTTGGTACATTTAAGTTTATGATGACTGTAATCCTTTGTCTTTAAAGAGGTGGTTTGACAATTTGGGAAGTAGGCTTTCTCATCAAGAGTTAGACACCAACTGACACCGCTCTGGAGTCATGTCATCACACTGTGGTTGCCAGACAACCAGCAGAGACTCTAGAAAGTCACCAGTCCCTGCCGAGATACAGGCTGTGTTTGAATTTACTGTACAGTGCACCACATTTACAGTCCACCATTTTATTTGAGTGTCCACAATAAAACAAGACGTGCACACTACTTTCTGCTAACATTCCCACAATGCAATGCTTCGGATTTTATGATGCTAAAATCACAATTGCCCTCCTCTCAAGCTGTCAGTGATGATACAAAATGAAGATAAGAAGTGAGTGTCCGACATCTTAGTTTACTGCTCAGTGTCAGGTGTCTGGAATATAGAGAGCAGTGAGTGAGTGAACAAGGGAGTGATTTTGGACTCAGCTGTAGTCCAGCATCTGACCCGCCATACTGCAACTTGTTTTATACTTTGGTTTTTGTCCAGATTAAACAAATGAGATGTAAAATGCTAATTAGTGTGCTTTAATTTTGCCGGTAGGCAGATTTTGTTTGGACAGTGGTGAGTACAGTAAACAAAGACGGCACTCAAGTAAAAGTGGTGTTAATTTTATAATTATTTTTGGCTCAAGTAGACGTAAAAGTCATGAAAGTAACTACCTGATTAAGAGTAATAAAGCATCTCGTAGGGAGTAACTTTATTAGATCATTACACTGAACTACATTCACACAGGTCTTCAACAGGTAATAAATTAAATGTTAAGCGCACAATAATTGTCATAAGTGCCAAATCCACAACAGTATGTACATGCTGTTAAGCATTGTCTAAAAAAATCTCTTAAAATAAACAAGAAACAAAACTTTGTGTCACTAGCAGAGCAGAGAGTCCGTTCAGACAAGCTTCTGAAAAGTCTGTTTGATTCACAGCATTGTGTAGCTGCATTACAGCTGTATGGACATACGGCTGAAACATGATGTAGCTGCACCCACTGTAATCCAGTTACTGAACCCTAAACGTTTGTATCGTGTGTGTGTATGTGTGTGTGTGCGCACGTGTGTGTCCAAAACATAAACTTCCGTTCTATCTGTGGTGCTATAATTGGCTAGCAGGCTATCTTATCACTCGCTGTTGGACAGTCACTGTCCTGCGTGTGAACTCAGCAACATATAAAAATTATTTGTAGCTAAATGTACCAGCTAAAGTAGCTTAAAGAGTGTAGCCCTATGTCACGGAGTATATGTACCTATGATTTATTGCAGATGCACTTGAGTAAGAGTAAAAATTATTCTGCAAAATAAGTACTCTAAAAAGTACAATTTATTTTTGAAAAATTGCACAAGTACATGTGACACAGTAAATGTAACATGCCGCTACCCGCTACTGCCTTTGGAAAGAGCCAGGCTAGCTGTTTCCCTTTGTTTCCAGTCTTCATGCTAAGCTAAGCTAACCTGCTGATGGCTGTAGCTTCAGAATTAACAGACAGACATGAGTGTGGTATCAGTCTTCACATCTGACTCTTGTCAAGAAAGCAAATAAATGTGTCTCGCAAAATGTCGAACTGTTCCTTTAACAATCCAAAACTAGTTGTGTGAAAGAAAAATGTCCACCTTCCTCATCGCAGTTTGTTTCTGGACACAGAGGTTTAGCATGAGCTACTTGCTCATATGTTTAATACATAGTACATACATAATACAGTTGATAAGTAACAAAGTTTTGCATCACTGTACTAGATGTGTTTTTACAGCTACAGTTTTCTCTTTGCAGGAGAACACATCAGACTGTGGACGGGGCCACTCCTTCCGTCCGTCCCTCTACACCTTACTGCTCATTCAGCTGCTGCTGCTGTATCCGGCCGTCAGCCCCCACGTTCACTCTCTACTACATTAATTCCATTTTCCTCCACTAATCCTCCTTTTAGCCCTCCCGAGCTTCTTTCCTGACCTAAAACACTCCGACCCCACCTCCGTGCCCCTATGCCCTCCCCCCCCCGATATAGTCATAGGTAATAATGGGACTTCCCTTCACGGCAAGTTGGAAGCCCTGAGTGCCGCGCTACCCAGCTCGCTTCAGTTTGTGTCGCTTAGTGACAACTGCCGGACGTCTGTGTCCTCAGCCAGTTAACCTTCATCTGCAGGAGGAGTGGGTGGTGCTGGACCACCTGGATCATCAGAGGCAACGTCAGAAAAGAGAAAACAACCCCCCCCACCCCTCACCTCCATGACCACCCCGCCACCACCACCATCCAGAGAAGGGAGGGGAAAGAGGACAGGCCGATGTCCTTGTCACAGACCTCCCGCCTCATACAGACTGGAGAGTTGAGGTTGTCTGTCCGCCTTCGCCTCTGTCCGTCAGACAGACGGCGGGACTCCTCCTTCTTCTTCTCTCCTCCATCTCAAGAGTCTCGCTGCTCTGTCATTCGCCTCTCCTCAGAGGCTGCGGACCATTCAGCCAGTTATAGCCACCATTAAAGAAAATAACAGAAAAAAAAGAACTGTAGAGTATACAAAATGTCGAGCATAAACCTCTGAAGTGATGAGTATTCCAAACATACAGTATATTTAGGTTTCAATTTGAAAAAGGAAGTCGTTAGGTGTTACTTTAAAAAGACATGAGTTCATTTATGCACTATATCTACTTGCCAAAATGAGATAGACTTTCATGTGGTCTTATTTTTTATAGCCAAAACAGGAGGAGGAAATGGCTTCTGATTTAGATTTAGGATAAACCGCGAGAGGAAGAGGAGTCACTCTGAGAACCTGAATGCTGATTCATTTTGAGCAGCACCTAATTACAGATTAATGCTTTTAAAAGACGTCCACTGGGGATTATCATAATTAACATGATGGTAATCGCATTTCTTGAAGTATTTTCCCCTCATATTTACTATTAAAAGCTATCTGGCGTACACACTAGTGACAGCTGTAAAACATGAATCAGTGTTCGGTTGCTGCAGATTCGGAGCATCGTTGATGTCGTGTTTCATTCTCCTTCACGATCAATTGACCATTCTGACCTCTGGTTTTGGACTGATGTTTAAAAAAGAAAAAAAATCCCTGTGCTCTCTGATGCGAAAGCTCACCTCTGCCAATCCTCATGAGGCTTCTCCAGTAACCTCTACTAACGCTCCTAATCACAATTTGTATATGTGCTTTACAGACACACCAAGATCTCTGCCTCATAACCGTCTCATAGTAATTCCTGGTGGGTTTTCTTCCTTTTTTTTCTCCTCTCTCTCTTTTGGGCTTGTATTACCTTTGACTGATGCTGTTCGAACTTCAAAAACCATTCGCTGCTGGGGGATAGGGGCTTATCAACATTTCCAACAAAAGTGCAGAAGAGGCAACTAAATATGGTGATCACGTACAGTAGTAGTCTGGTTGTAATCCGTCACAGTTCATCATTTGATCATTACGATGTGTGAAAAGTCATTTAGACTCCCATGTTTAGGAGCCGCTCTGTTTCATAGTGCCTTGATGCACTTTGTTTTGGACCACATCGGCTGTATAAGAGTAGAGCTACTGTATAGTACCTTTATAGAGCAGCCATCTTGGATAACACAGGAGCCCTGTGAGACTGAATCTGTCGGCTATAGACATAGCTTTACACAGAGCCATCGCACTGACCGGCTCTAGCTTAATGTATTTGCCCTCTCGGCTGTGGAGCCACCTGACTGCCATCATATGGAGTTACTATACCGTTCCTTTACAAAGCCATGTATAGAGCTATGATACACTATCCGTATACAGCGACTTAACTGGCCATAGAGCGTTTTTAGGGCCACCTGACTGCTATAGTTCTGCCTGAATCGTATGTGTCTGTGCGTGGATGTGCGTGTGTGTTAGTTTGCGTTAAAAACCCTCAAAGGGAATGTCTTTAAAAATGAGTTGTGGAGTGTATGAGGGATGACAGTTGTGGTTTCATAGCTGTTCTTTCCTGTTCCTATGTTGCAACGGAGAAAAAAAAAAAAATCCAGTGTTGTTGTTTTGGAGGAGATTAAAAAAAGGGATTTTACTGAAACAAAAAGAATCCATCTTCAACCATCAGTCTGCCTAAATGTTAATCCGAGGGAGCGGAGGTGTTTCCGAAAGAATGTGTAGTTCATCAGTGTTTTTTCTGCTTCAAATGCAACATAGTTAACAAAGCCTCTCTAAATGCCTTAGTGTTACACAGTACGGAGCTCTGAAACGTTTCCCTCCCTCATGTGAACTAAATGCACACACAAACAGATCCTCCAAAATACTCACTCCCCTGGGTTTTCTCGGTGTTCTGCAGTAAGTATAGTGAGCTCTGATTTTGTATTTTTTGCGTCTTGGAATGATTCGTTATTGATTGATGCCTGTTTTGATTAAACGCTTGAAAGCCAGGTGGGAGTTTTAAATTTCAAAAAGCCTCCGACCTTCGATGTTCACACCCACCCAAACCTCACTGTATTGCTCAGGTGGGACAAATCTGAACCTTAACTACACACTGTACAGTTGTTGGTACTATTTGATGTGACAGACATGCTGGCACAGTAACTGCAGCGCGGCTCCGAACAAATCAGAGAAACAGAAGACTGTTAAAAAATTTAAATTTAAAAGACGTGTATTTCCAATTCGGCTCCTTCGCAGTGTTGAGTACCTCGCAGGTCATCTGATGCTGAATGCAGTTTTACTTTTCCGGCATTTGTTTGTCTCTGTCTTGTGCCATTTAAATCTGTCTGTATTTCCCTGATTTCCACTGTCTGTAAATGAGCGCTACACGTGCCTGTGGAAATGTACCCCCTGCAACTTCCTCTCTTTTCCTGGCTCTGTACGCTTACAGTCCTCACACATAAACTAAATATGTAGGTCTACGTTTTTTTTGCACCTGCACCGAGACATTATGCACATCACACCTATAAGCGAAACATGTAATGACACTTATTCATGGGAGATGTCAAGCACCAGGCAGAAGTAAGCCAAGGACGTCACTTCCCAGGTGTGTTTTTTTTTTTTGTTTTGTTTTTTTTTTGGTGAGCGGGTCAGAGGCAAGCTCAGGGAGTGGGTCTCCACAGAGCAGCACGGGCCTGACGAACAGAAGGTCATGGAGGAAACATGTAGTGACGTCTGTGTGTGCATCCCGACGGAAAACCTCTGGCGGGAACACGCATCTGATTTCTGTGGTTTGACAAGTTTACTTTTGCCAAAAAAAAAAAAGAAAAAAAAAAGAAAAAAATAGAAAATTGGACCAGCTTGGGGATGATATGAGAGGGAGGGGGTCAGCTTTAGGACAGGACCCTAAAATGAGTAGGGGATGGTTTTAATAAAGCCTCTCGCCTCCTCCCAACCCTCGCTGCATCTGTGTTGGTGCGTCTCTGTGGGAAAGACACGTGTGTATGTGATTCTGTAGTCTGTAGTCTGGTGCTATGTGACCATGTTTGACAAGTGTGTTAAAAAAATAACAGCAACATTTAGAGAAAAAAAAAAAAGAGTAAAATCAGTCGAGTTTAAGTGAAGTTATAAAAAATATAGGAATACAGCACTGTTGATAAGTTTGAGATCTGAAGTCAAAATGTTTTGAATTAATTTTGTTTTTATTTCTTGTACGTGTGTGTGTGAGTGCGTGAATGTTCGTGTGCGTGGAAGATTTAGCTCCTTCTTTTCTGGGCACTGGTCCATGTCGCTCCATTCTTTTGTACAGATGAAGCTAAAAAAAAAGAACAAAAAAAAGAAGAGGGCAAAATTTGTAAAATATTGTGTCTGTGACTCCTTGTAAAATATTTTCAAATTGTTTATTACAGAGAATCAGTTATTAAATAATGTTCATATTTTTCACTTCATTTCAGCGTGTGGTGTTTTGTTTTTCAGTCGAGACACAGGTGGAGGTTCACGCATTTTCTGGTTACATTAAAAATATAAAATCAATTTTTATAAAAGATTAACATAATTATAGCTTCACATTTAATTACAATGCAGAGAATTAGTTTTTGTGACATAAAATGAAAATTGGAAATACGCTAATTCACTTTGTTATCAAGAGGAGGCAGTTGACACAACTCGTGTGTGTACAGCTAGCCGACTAAATTAGCTTAGGAAACAGCTAACATGGCTGTTGTTACACTTAAGTTTTTTTTTTGTTTTTTTTTACGGATTAAATTAACAAGATAAAACATGTTAAATAGTGGGTTTAAGATGTGCCGGCTGTTTCCCTGTTTCAAGCATAGACCATTACGTCACGCACTGGTTTACTGACTCCTGTTTTGAAACCTCGGGTTCGGCATTTCTGCCATCACCATCTTGGTAATTTGGAGAAGTGACCATATTTGGATGAGAGGGTGAAGCTGTGGGGGAGCGAGGGGTGGATCTGACTAATGAGCTGTTTTCTCATATGGACTCTGGAAAATCTGGCCTTGTTATTTTCCAGAGTTTCCCTTTTAGCAACATCAGGGGGAAACGCAGCGGGATGAGGACAGAAGTTAAGGCGGGGAAAGTCCAGGCAGGAGGGTGGTGGATGGGTCCAACACACACCGACTTTACCCAAGAGAGCGGTGTTACCAGGCTGTAAACATGTCTATTCCTGCTGTAAAGTTGCTTATTTTAACATGGGCGTCTATGGGGGATTGACTCACTTCTTGAGTCAGCCTCAAGTGGCGATTCAAGGAACTGCAGTTCTTAGCACTTCCACTTTTATCTCATTTTTCAGCCTCAGAGGTTGACACTTGGTTTTAAGTTGTTATGCCAAGCTACGTTAGCTAGCCATTAGTGGTAGCTTCATGTTTAATATAAACCTAAATCAATCTTCTGATCTAACTCTTTGCAGCAAAGTGAATTAGCGTTTTTCTGAAATTGCCTTTGAAAGTTTGAGCCTCATCTCCTCTCAGCATTACAAAAGTCTTGATTTCCAGTTTCATTACTGACACTGTTTAAAAAGTGAGAATCAGTTGGTGCAGGAGGACGCCTGTGGCCTAAATTTCTCATGAATGAATAATGTGTTTATTTGTGTGGCTCCTGTGAGTCATTTATGTGTGAGTGTTGCTGCTGAGAATCTCCCCGCTGACACACAGCGAGGAGCTTCACAGCGTATTAAGGAAGTCAATGAGAGCTTTGTGCCAAGTGTCCGGGTCGTCCAGGTAACAGGGGTGACCGGCTCCTCTCATCACCACCACCCTGTGATTGGCCAGATTGCTCAGGTTGTTCAGCGACACTTCTCCGAGCTGAGTGTCCTGGTCGCCGTACACAATCAGCGATGGGACCTGAAGGAGAGACGGGACACACACACACACACACACACATCATGGTAAAGAGATTTCTGTGATGAATCATCTCCAGAGTCTTTTCTCTCTTAGTTATTTTTTTGTTTGTTTTTAAAGCCCGTAGCTAAAGGGATTTTGTAGATGTCCTCTACTTTACCTCAAGTTTAAAAAAAATTCAAACAGGTCTTATAAAAAGATAAGAGGCAAGCTTTTTATTTTTATTAGGTGTGACTAATTTATGTGTCAAGAATAAAAGTAAAGGAAATAAAAGAATAAGAACGGACCAGTCATATATTGATATTAGTTTGTATCAGCTGTGGAAAAGTATTCAGATCCTTCACTTAAATAAAAGTCACGATACGTTTTTTAATCTTTATTTAACCAGGAGAGTCCCACTGAGAAGAAGAGTCTAGTTTCAAAGGAGACCTGGCCGAGCAGCTTAATGAAAACACACAGTTAGAGGCAGAAAATACAAATAAAACAAAGAGAGACTAAATAAAAAAGGAAATAAAAAAATCAGGCAAAAGGAAGTCACAACTCAGAGGAGAGATTTAGGAGTTCGTTTCGTAACCAGGTAATTTTAGATTTGTCTTTACGACACAGATTAAACAAAGACTGAAGCAACAGAGGCCGCGTCATCCTGGCATTTAAAGTGACGGTACACTTCATCAGGAATGTTTGTCAGGTGGTTGAACAGCTTCAAAAACTTTTTCCCCACACACCTTTCTGACGGTGGATTAGGAGGGACAGTGTCTCACAGTGTGTGTAACTTTCCAAATCCAGACAGCCAGACATTCTCACTCACGGGACACCGTGATTGTTCAGGGTTCAAACTTCACTCTTGCTCTTTCTTCACTGACAAAACTTTTTATGTGAACACCTGAGTGTAACACTATGAGGAGAAACTTTTAGAAAATGTGTGTCATCCCCATATTCTAACCATTACTGCATTCGCCCTTTACAGCTGTGCTAACTATTTTGCTTTGCTCACTAATTTCAGAGCCGCCTTCTCTATTGTTCTGTCTCTGCAAAGTACTGACGCTGTGTGGCAGAGCTCCAGGTGCCCACAGACGGCGACAAGAAGGTTGTTTTCCATTTCTGATTCTCAACTAGATCTCAGAACAGGTGAACTTTCACAACACAGCATTACACAAATTTCTTACTTGAGCTGAAAAGTATTAACTCCCGCGAACACACCTTGCTCGAATTCACGTCTTCTTGTATCTTTGCATGGACTTTGTATGTAATCTCACTGTGTAAATCGCTTGCTTTGCTTCCAGTGGAGGGGGTCAAGCTCTGGAGCTTATGATTTCCATAATGTGACAAGTAGTTTCTTTTTCAGTTAATTAATCAATCATTATTTGTCTCATGAACTCATACAAGGCACAACTCCTTCAACTTGTACAGTGGAATTTAGTCCTTTTTGTCTTTTCCTACGTTGTAGGCTGCTGCTTCGTAACTGTCTCTGTCTCCAGATAGTTTGTAATTCAGAGTTTGTTACAAACCAAGATAACCCTGATGATGACATCACTATGACGTTATCAGAGTAAAGGCACTCATTGTGCAGAAAAATGAACCATGAATGTTACACTATTATTTACTTATTAAACCACAATTATTGATGCCTTAATGTTTGAGCAGAGTTCAATGTTGTTTATGTCAAGAAGAAGCAGATTTGAGGAGCTCTGTGTTCTCCAAGTGGCCTTCTAGTTAACTGTATGTATTTAGTTGTTTTCAAATCATCATCTCACTATCTT
>JAPZEB010000012.1:16822377-16835026 GCA_029783705.1 Chaetodon striatus
AGATTAGATCATTTGATTTGAACATGGAGCTCTCTCTAACAAACTCCATCACACACACCAAGAGAGACTAATCCTCCTCTCCTTACCTCGCAGCCTCCAGAGATGACCCAGTGTTTCACCTGCAGAATAAAAGAGGACAGCTTTAGCTTGGTGTTAAAGCAGCTGCAGTTTCACTTTATGTCCCGGAAAACAGGAAAAAAAACCCCTCTGGAAATATTTCTACTGACGTCTAGCGTCTGTGAGGAGAACTGCTTTTATTCTGACAGCAACAGAAAAACCAAACTCTGTGTTTTTCACTAAATATTTGGTGTAATCGCTGGGTACACTGTTGTCACACTGCGTATTTGAGCATCGTGAATAAAGTGCATGAACCAGGGCTGATGTGCCACTCCTCATTAATGATTAATACGCAGTATTGATTGGCTGTGTTTTGGGGATTAGGGCCTCTGTTTGAGTAAGAGCTCAGTGTTCGCCCGTGGGTGGTTTGGGGAAACTTTCCTGCCTGGATTTCTAACATCATACTGAACTTGTAGGGAGATTTTTATTCAGAGTCAAGTCGACCTGTGATCGGATGTTTAATCCCCAAAAAAGAAACTTGTGAGCAGAAATCTCAGTCTGGTTTCCACCCAGTGTTAAAAAACTGTCTTCATCGTCCACAGACCACAAACTATGAAACTGCTGCTGCCTTTGATTCTCCTGACAGTCCGACTGACCATAGGTAAGGAAGTTTTAATAATTGTCTTTCATTATAAACAATGAGTCCAAATGTTTGGTTTTGTTATGTACTTTAAATCAGATTCAGAGTAAAGGCCTGCTTAGTAACTGTCTCAGTGTGTGTTCATACAGAAGAGTGTGAACAACAAATAGGGATTAAAAAACCCAGTTAATTTCATTTAAACATGATGATTATGTAATATATTTGCATGAAAGTCAGTGGTGTAGGAGGTATTAAGGTATCAGTATCACACTGTGACAGTACGACTCCACTACAAGCAAAAGTTCTGCATTCAAAACTTGACTTAACTAAAATAATCTAAGTATTAAATGTAGTAAAATGTACAGTAACACTTTATTTCCTCTGCCTACAGACAGTTTATAGAGTATTTTATAACATTTCAATAGCTTATTAGTTAAGACAGTCCAATTGTTTCACTTTATTCTGTAAAAGTTGAACAGGTTATCTATATGTCACAATTTATTGACATATTCTCAGAATACTTGTGTTGAACTTGAACTTTTCCCTCAAGCTACACAGTGCAGGTTGAACTGTTCAGTTTAAACGAAATTATTATGAGACTATGTCGTGAATCATCACATACACTCAAGACAAACATCTACAGAATAAAGTTAAACAGTTGAATCTCGATTAATTAGCTGTTAAAATGTTAAAAATACTCCATAACCTCTCTGTAGGTGGACTAAATAAAGTGTCACCATATGTACGTAAAGTATTAAAGTAAAAGCAAAGTGTTCCCTGTCTGTGTTTTACTATTATACATGATGTTTTTTTGATTAATATCACTGCTGTACTAATGTGTGTGTTGCATTTTCCTGCTGTAGATGTTCAAGGATTGAACAATTCTAACTCCTTTATACATTGTTGGGTATTTAAATCTGCAGCAATGCATCATATTAAATTAGATCATCATGTGTTTGTAGTGTGACTGTGCTGTGATAACCACGCATCTCTAAAAAGTTTTCACGGTGCCAGAAAAACAGCCATGTTTTCAGCTGTGTGACGATGCATTTTCCAGCTGATCCATGAGGGTTTTCATGTCGTTTATTTACCTCAAGAAGTACGAGAATTTTCACAACACATAAAGCAACACAAGAACATTTAAGTTATTATTCTTATTATTTCACTGGATAGTAAAGGGATGAAAAGTTGAAGTCTATGAAGTAGCTAAAGCCGTCAGACAAATGTAGTGGGATAAAAAAGTACAATATTTACCTCTGAGATGTAATGGAGTAGAAAAATAACTCAAGTATAATACAGGTACCTTGATTTTGTACATAAGAACATTAACTGAGTGAATGTATAAAGTTAAATTCCTTCACTGTAAAGACTTCATGGGTATTTAGTTGTCTGTGTTTTCTTTAGGTGTCTAACTTTTTGGGTTTATTGTGTATTTTAGTTTCAGATTAGAGCAAATTTCTGTGCAGTAACTGTGTGCTTATGAAGAAATATGTAAACTAAAAAAAAAAGAAAAATCCCTAGGACACAACCAGTTATTTTCAATCTATATTTTTATATCAGGATTATTATTTAAAAAATGTAGCACTGCTTGATGTAAACCAATAACAATAGCAGTAGTAATAGCTGTAATACTAATTGTGGTCTGTTGCTGTTAAAAAGTTTTTCTGGTCTGTGGTCTCACACACCAGCAGCAGCGTCTTGGTCCAAAGGTTATATGTGAGCAGGCTCGTGCCCAAATGTTGCAGCTGGTGCCAGTGAGCACCTGCACTCCAGTTCAAACCCCGGACTAAACACATAGAGATCCAGTCCTGACAGTCAGCCTGAGGTTTATTGTTGTGTTCTGCGTAAACAGGCTACCGCAGTCCTCTGAATGACTTCCAGCGCTCAGAGGGCAGAGAGCTGGTTCCCACCTCCTGGAACTCGGCTCGAGTGTCGTTGTTACCGGGCCTGAACCTGGAGGACTGTGCCACACGCTGCTCACAGTCTCTGGACTGCAGGTATCCAACCTTCACTTTGACACAGCAGCTTGAAAGCATCACAAGGGACACTTTTTATTCAGCAAGGCCATGATTAAACAGGGTTATTAGCTTTTACATGACTTTATTTACCTGCATGAATAAAAAAAAAAAAAGACCAGTGAGTCCATATTTAAGGCAGTCACTTTGTGTTAGACCTGTAAACTTGATGGCTCACAAAGTGATTTAAACGACACACCCAGTGATGATCTGTATTTTTATTGTTGAGATCAAGGATCTTTTTTTTCAAGGGAGACCTGGAAAAGACAGCAATATTAAAGGTTACAGACAAACAAAAATATCCACAAGTAAACATGAAAGATGCACATTAATGTCTCAAAATATTAAAATACCTACACGCAAAAGAGCTACAGCTAATGATCATTTTTGTTGCTGATTTATTTGTGAGATATTTTCTCAATTAATCGATTAGTTGTTCGGTCCTTTAAATATCAGAAAATGGTGAAAAATGTTGACAAGTGTTTCAAAATGACTTCTTCAAATGTCAAAGATATTCAGTTTACTGTCACAGAGGAGTAAAGAAACTAGAAAATTTTCACATTTAAGAAGTTAAAATCTGAGAATTTTGACTCTTTTTCTTTAAAAAGTGCTCAAACAAAATAATCAATTACTAAATTCATTTGCAATTCATTTAATAGTTGACAACTGATCAATTAATCGTTGTAGCTCTACTGTACAGTGACAAGCACCAACTGAGTCATTCATCATTGTACTTATGAGAACTTTAAAATCAAGCTGAGCGGCCAGTTCTCTTAGTTTGAAGTCTTTGTGAAGGCCGTCCCAAGTGAAGCGAGCAGAGCACATCAAATCTTTCTTACTCAGCTCAGTCTGTGCACTTGGAACAAACATTAACACCACATCTTGTGATCTCAGATTTTTACTGCAGTCAGATCAAAACCAACAATGAAGCGATCATACTAACAAATATAATCTGTGCAGCCAAAGCCTGATATGTCTTATTCTTCTGTACCAAAGACCTTAGTTCTTCCAATCTACTAAAACACGTCACTGAGCTGCAGTGTTGCGCTGGGTGACGCGTTCCTTTATTCACACAAACACACTGTAGTTTATTTTGAGTTAGTCTCACATACACCGTCCTGCTGCTGTAAATACTCAGTAAAGCTTTGCTGGGTCCAGATCTTTGATAGACCCACTTCACCAAGTTGACTAACTCTTCTGGCATTGTGATATAAAAGTTTCTCAATTGAAAAAGAAATCGATCCGATGAGCGCCGCAAAGGGACAAACAGTTAGCCAATCTGTGCCACGGGTGGGACCTGACGTCAAAGTCAAGTTGTAATACCAACAATGGCGAGCACCATAGACAAGATGGATACTGCTATCGAGGCTGTCAATTTAAATTAAAGTATTCTTGATTAACAAATTATTTTACATAGATGCTGTGTCATCTCAATATCGCCCATAATTTGTTTTTACTTGAGTCAGCTCCACTCTCAAAACCCCAGTAACACCAGTGTGCAGGCATGACTACACATCAGTTTGGACTTAAAATGATGTTAGATTCATGTGTTTGTCTGTAGTAATCAGTTAGGGAAATCTAACAGGCTTGTCTGATATCAGGCAAAACTACAGCACCACATGTGAATTAATCTGCAGCTGAGAATAAAAAGTGCATACTTACCACTGTTTGAGTAAATGAAGTGATGACTTTGTTTCCTGCCATTCATGGAAAGGGGCCACAGTAGCTCAGTCCACAGGGACTCGGGTTGAAATTCAAAGCATCACCAGTCCAGGTCCTCATCTGGAGTGTGGACCTTTAGCTAGAGAGGCACCAGGTCGCCTCCTTGGCACTGTCAAGATGCCCTTAAGCAGGGCACCCATCCAAAGCAGCCCTCTCACTCTGACATCACTCCATTTAATGCATGTATAGGTCCTGTTTGTGCATGTGTGTGTATTTCAGGCCTGTGTGTATCTGACAACTGAGAGAAAAAACTGAATTTCCCCTCAGGGATTAATAAAGTACATTTATGTCTTCAGAAATTATGGAGCATTTTTTGAAGGTTTTTAAAAACATCTTGAGTAGGAACAAACAAGCTTGAGGCACAGTGATGCAGGGAAGTCAGAGAGCATTTAGAGAGAAATGTTTTTTGTCTTTTAATGGCATTTGTTGACAATATATAGGATAACAACCTCTCAGTGTTGCTAAGTTATTAATAAATGGTTATAAGACTTTCCTCCAGATGTAAAAGCCCATGAAAAAAGTCCTCACTAAATATTAAAGGGACACCAATCTATTAACTTACAGGATGATTATGGTCTATTACAACCTGGGCGTTATTTTAAGAGTTTTGACATTATATATATTTACGTTTTTATTGCTGACAGAAATGATGGCAAACACTGAACTATCCCTGATGGCTAAAAGCTCACTCATTCATATCATATATCGTTTGTATGTGTCAGTGTTCAAAGCTTTGACATGACAATATCCCTCAATGATAGAGCATTCAACTACGAGACACGTCCGACTGTCTCCTGTAAACATCTGCCCTGGGTGGGTGACGGGAGCAACGCAGAGGTGAAGAGGAACGTAAACTGTGACCTGTATGAGAAGAAGGGTAAGACTCATTTGTGTTACACAGATCAATGTGACTGAGCAGTACTGGAGTTGTTTTAATTGGTTTAGTTTTTTTTTGTACTGTGAAGTCTATGTCAGGAAATGCATCGTGAGTAAAGGAGAAGACTACAGAGGGAAAGTCTTCACCACAAGAAGCGGGCTCACCTGCCAACAGTGGTGGTCCAAGTTTCCTCACGATCACAGGTGAGACGGATTCATCGTTTTAGACGCTTCAGTCTTTCATACAGTGAAATCAGACACATTGGAGTTAGAGTGAAAAAAGGACTGACGTTAAAGAGCTGATATTCACCTTTAGTGGAGTGTCAAGGTGCAAACATCCAGATAAGGTGAACCAACACATTCTCACTCTCAACTCGTCAGATACACCAGCTTGGTCAGAGGGCTTACACTTCACCAGAAACATAGGTTTTGCCACCTAAACTACTTGGTTAGCTCTAGGAAGAGGTCGTGTTTTGGATTAAAATGGCTTTTGGCTCTACACGGGAAACTAGCGGTCTCTTAGATGAAAGTCCTGTATTTGTTTGACACATCCATTATCCCTGACCTCCTTCCTATGCAGACCTTGCTCTGAGCGTCTGTTGCAGTGGATGAGTTTACACTGGAGTTACGCTGCGTTCACATGAAATCAGGGAGAAGGTAGGCAGCAAACCAGGTATCATTTTAGTTGACAAGGACAGGGACATGGGATGTTACGTAGCTCCTTCACACAGGGAGAAAACATGAGTGATCTGGACAAACGTGAAAAATTACACAAAATAATAAACACTACAGACATTTAAAATATTTTATATTATTCTTTGTGATAAATATGGCTTCACAACAGATGGTCATGCATGTTTCATTTTACCGTCCTGCTGTTCCGTGAGACTGTTAATTTGTTTCTCCCATGCCGTCTGAAAGGTGTAGTCGCTGCCTAAATCCACATGAACTCAGCATTAGTTTAAAGCCCAGTGTGTCTCATACAGATGCTAAAGTGTGCCCGGTGCATTGGTATCAGACACTGAGAGACTTGACCACACCTGACAGTGTCTGACGACCTGGGAATAAGAATGTGTTGGATGAAGAGTAAAGATCCTGTGACCCTTTTTATACATGATCCTCTAATCTAATTTTAAAGATCTTTAACATTCAGACAAAACAATCAAGGAATGTTTCATGGCCACAGACTTCAGTGTTTCCAACCTGAACTCAATTCAGCTGTCAGTGTGCTTTACTTTTTTCTTTTTTTTTTAATGATGGAGGGCACAAAAACAAGCAGGAAGCAGAGATGGCTGCAGTACAGGCTTGGCAGAGATGACTATCTTTCTATCTATCAAACTGTCAGTAATATGACAGCTTCATTTAAAGCTCCACTAATCAATATCTGTATTTAATCAACGGCTGTGTGTAATGCGACAGGAGTTGCTCATATGAAACCAACTGCAGTTCCTTCAACTCAGCAGAGCTTTTGGCGCTTTGTTTTGGTTTCTTGACTCTCATCGACCTTGTTTCCAACAGCAGGTGGCAGCTG
The DNA here is from genome assembly GCA_029783705.1 of Chaetodon striatus. NCBI lineage: Eukaryota > Metazoa > Chordata > Actinopteri > Chaetodontiformes > Chaetodontidae > Chaetodon > Chaetodon striatus. The sequence continues at coordinate 16,829,219 of JAPZEB010000012.1, forward strand.
TTGTCAATATGTGTCAGTATTGTGTGTTTTTACCTCAGGGTGGATTTCTATTGCTGAAAAAATCATACAGCTTTAAGTTAATTTCTCCAGTTACTTCCTGTCCTCTAAAACCGGGAGGCTGTGTATAGAAAGAGCTCCAGCTCGCACAGTATCGCTCTGACGTGGATGTAAACACCCTCAAATTAAAGCTGAGAGTCGGCACTTTAACATGTTACATTTCCAATCCAAAGCTGGGAGCACAGAGCTCTTAAAATAAACAAAGGTGACACTGCCCTAAAACATTTTGACGGCACTGTATAATAAGTGAAAAACTCTCTGCTGGTCTCAGGTGGACTCCCACAGCCACCAACGGTCTGGAGCTGAACTTCTGCATGAATCCAGATGGGGATCGCATCGGTCCGTGGTGCTACACCACCGACCCTGAGCGACGTTATGAAAGCTGTAACATCCCCCAGTGCAAAGATGGTACTTCTCATACATTTTCATACATCAGGGTGTACAAGTGTGATGGGAAAAGATTTATTCACAGGTCCTGAATGTCTCAGTTATTTTCTCGGCTTCTTGGAACAAACTATATAATTTGGGAAAATTGTGTTAAACATAGTGATTAGTTGCTCATTAATTTGAGTTTTTAAAGAAAAATTTGGGAAAATATGAAAATAGTTTCACAGTTGGGTACAGCTTATAAGCAGATGTTGACTTCTCATCCATTAAAGAGCCCTTAGAAACGGACCCAAATCCATTAAAACCAGAGAAAATACTCACCTATTTTGTTGGAGACTTCACTCCCCATGCTGATATGTATGTTCTCCTTTACCTTTAAATTACACAGAAAACCAGATTTCACATTGTTTGCATGTTCAGCTAACTTCCTGCCTGCTGTGAACTGACGAAAAGATGATTACTTTGGTAAAAGAAGGTTGTAATTACCAAGTGTACCAATTGAACACTATCTCCGCCATCATTAGCATCAAATTACAGGGTCTTCTCCAGGAACCTTCCTAAGAAATTACAATTTTACCGGCTCCTTTCAGGGGAATTATTTGGATATTAAGAGACCTGTAAATTCAAATGTTTCTGTATGGGCGATGTTTTTTTCTTCTTCACACATGTCTGACTAAAGCTGTGTTTGTTGTTTTGTTTGCAGAGGTATGTATCACGTGTAACGGAGAGGACTACAGAGGGCAGGTCGACCACACTGTGAGTGGCAGAGAGTGTCAGAGATGGGACCAGCAGTACCCGCACCAACACATCTACCAGCCTGAAAAGTACTCAATGAGTCATCAGCTAGAATATTCAAACATGTTTTTTTCCTGTGTTTCGTGACTGTGGACATCAAAAATATTCATGTATATTGCAGGTATCCTGATAAGAGTTTAGACGACAACTACTGCCGTAACCCCGACGCCTCTCCGGTGCCCTGGTGTTACACCACAGACTCTGATGTGGAGAGGGAGAACTGCGAGATCAGCAAGTGCAGTAAGATGTTGCTTTTGTTTCAGTGACACTATTAGAAATACTAACAAAAGGATTGCAGATGGAACAAGTAGTTGAATAATTGATTAGTCGATTGAAGGAACACTAATGTACAGGGCACCCAGGAGCTTACCTGGTAGAGCAGGCATCCCATGTACTTAGCCTGCTATATTCACACTCATCCTGTCCTGTCTAATAAAGGCAAAGAAAAACATAAAAATAATAAAAAAAGAAAACTGATCTACCATTATGACAATGGATAATTTGCTTGCAAAACTGGCAAATATATTCTGTTACCATCTTCTTAAATGTGAAGAACTGCTGCTTTTCTTGGTCCTCAATCATAGTTAACTGAGTATATCTGGGTGTCTGACTAGTGGTTGGACAAAACACGACATTTTCACTACAGACCAGGGGCCTCATGCAGCCTGATTTGATCTCCAGTAGGCTAACCAGTGAAACTATTGCATAATAACCTATAAATAACAAAACCTCTGCATGTTTCCCTCTCTTTTAGTGTAAAAAACTAAAGTACATTCTGAAAATGGTCATCCATTTAAACAGATGATCAACAGTCTCATTTGGCTGAGCGCTACTTGTCCCTCTAAGACGTTGGATGCCGACCGTCTTAAGAAAATTAATTTTAACAGTATGTCTCAGTTTATCCCACATTCAGTCAGTCTAGTACTCACTCTCCTTACTTGTACATTTTCCCATACATTTCCACTCCTGTGTAATGCCAGCATCACCACTCCAAACTAAAGTGGAAGCTCAGGAAGGCAATCCAGGCACTCTGGAAAAAAAAAAACAAAACCCATAAAAATAAGTATAAATATATACACACCTATCTTAACATGTAGGCTGTAAGAAAAATGGTGAAGTTTGTAGAGAACAAATCACAAAATACATGTGAGGTCAAATCCTCATTGAGACCAGGATACTTTAAAAGCATCCAGTCGATGGATCCAGAAAGCTTCCCTTTGATTAAGTTTCTGTCTTCTGTCACCACTGGACCAAAAGTTTAATGTGTTCAATGCCCTCTATGCATTACTGTCTATTTGTTTTACCTGTCATGCCCTTATATGGGTCATGTGATGGCCTCTGATTGGCTCCTGCCACTATATAGGTGGGGCCACACCTGTTATGTATGTTTTGAAAGCCTTGATGAAGACCTGCAGTGGTTGAAACATGTTGGCTCTTTTAATGATTTAGCCGCCACAGTGAAGGCTTTTTAATGTTTCCTTCCTTGTTTTTCTATATTTTTTGGAGTGCCTGGATTGCTGTTGTGTCCCGTTCTCCACGAGCACCTTACACAAGATTTTGATCTTCATTTGTACAGAGCAACCAGCTGTCTTCTTCCTTTTTTAAGAGGAAGCTGTTGAGAAATGAGGTTAAGTTCCTGCCTTACAAACCGTTTACAGATCTAACGTTTAGGCGGTGCCTTATCAGTATGATTCCAACCATATTGTTTTACGATAGAAATCTGATACAGATACTGAAGCTGCCGATTGACAATATTTACACAATGTTCAGTTTCTTTAAAAATGATCACGATAAGTATTTGTTGTTTTTTCAGAGAGCTGTATTCAGGTCAGGGTGATAAAGCCTCTGAAGCAGCATTTTACACGAAGTATCTACTCACTGTTTAACCTGCTCCTGAAACCTGACAGCTCTTAGCCTTCACAAGTGCGTCAATATTAGGTGTGCAAAGTCATCTAGTGGGCCGGATTGGACCCTTAAGTGGGCCAGTTCTGGCCCACAGGCCGTATGTTTGACACCCCTGGTATAGACCACAGGATTAATTGATTAATCAAGACAATAATTGGAAGATAAATCGATGAAAAAACATTAGCTGCAGCTCTAAATAATATGTTACTGTACTGTTTAGTCTCATAAGTTTTCTTAAGACCTTGTTGCTTGTTTCTTGTTGTTTTGTTTTTGCCATTACTTCCCTCCGGCACAATCGAGGGGACACGAGCTAAATTGAGTTGATTCCTGCAGCGTTAGGAGACACAGTGGAATTAGAGAGTCTCATTAAGTTGCTGTAATTAAATTTAGAAAAATCACCTTTTTGGTGTTTCTGCAAATTACTTCCCAAATTGTGAGACATTTCAAACTTGCCCCCATGATTCTCTTTGATTTAAGAGTAAATGCGAGCTGATTCGAGCCCTGCATTGTCTCCCAGGGTTTCAGGTTAATTAAAGGTTAATTACTTTTTTAAAAATTATTATTATTTCATTTGTCTTTACTTGACTTGTTTTGATTTACTGTGGTAAGGTTTTCATCAGGAGTAGGTAGGTATAGTAGGTGTATACAGTTATTTTAATTTATTTTAATTATTATAAAAACAAAATTTAAAGATATGATAGAAGGTAATACATATTTTGTACCTTTGCAGTGTTTTTATTTTATTATTTAAATTTTATTTAATCAGGAAAAACCTCACTGAAGTTTAAAATCTCCTTTACAAGAGTGTTCTGGACTTGGTTTGTTAATATAAAAATATTCATGCAGTCTTAACACTTTTCAGGTTTATTTTTTCCTCTTAATTCTGTTTTGAAGTTGGGACTAATTAATGTAGTAAATGACATGTCAAGGCAGATTAAAAGCTGAACTTTAGCTTTAGAAGATTATTAAATAAATAAACCCAAACATGGCATCAGTGTTTTTTCCAGAATTTCGACACGAGTTGTGCAAGACGCCACCGGCAACATTGGCATTTCCACTGAGGACAGAGATCACCGAGGCCAAACAACTATAAGACAGCACCATCTTGTGGTGCAGCTAGTGCTGATTAAAAGACAAAAACACTGCTCAAAATCAATTCTTGTCATCATCATACATCAAGAAAAAGATCAAAACAAATGATCATATTGTATTTCAGGTCATCCTGTTTCTTTTATCCACACAAACAAAACACAATCAGAAGAAACTGGAACAAATCTCACTTTAAAATGAAGCGATTCAGACCCTGGTTTTAAAAATGTGCTGAAAGGGGAAAACTGAACTATTCGTATACAAGGAAGTTGGGTTCCTTACAAAAAATATGAAATACTCAGCTTAATCTTCACAATGTCATGAAAAAAACAATAGTATATTCTAATCTGGACGTCATGGAAGTGAGTGGGAGTCTTTCTTACACAATCATGGACTTTTTTATAAAGGAGTCAGATTAATTATAGAGCCCCTCCAGACGTGTTTTTGAGACACAGAAATACTCTTCTTGGAATCATAATGTGTCATTGTTATAATTTTACCTTGATGAATAATACCCACTCATTCTCCCTCACTGAAGAGAAGAAGAATTCATTTGCAAAAACAGATAAGAGCCTGTCTTAAAATGAATGAACCACCACTTTGGTTGATATTCCTTTCAGAACACAATGAAAAGAAAATGATGAATGAAAAATGAGATGTCTTATCAAAATAATCAACAACAGTTTGACCAATATTCCCTGGCTTGCACACATACAGAAAAAAACATGATTTAGGAAAATAAATGAAAACAGAGATATCTGTTGTTGTACTGCTGGACACAAGATGTCTCCTATTTCACTACAAAGTAAATTTTCAGTCTGTGTGCAGGAGCATTCAAGTCCCCACATCACACTTCTGTAAGTTACATGTTGAACCATGATTGTGTTTTAAAGATTGGCTCATTGTAATGTCACAAAACAATGCCCTTATGTAGGCTACATGTCTTAAATCTGAAAGGGACAGATCATCCCAAAATCAAAAATACATATTTTTCCTCTTACCTGTAGCGCTATATATCAGTCTAGATCATTTTAGTGTGAGTTACAGAGTGTTGGAGATATTGACCATAGAGATGTCTGCCTTCTCTCCAATATAATGGAACTACATGGCACTCAGCTTGTGGTGCTCAAAGCAGTGAAAATGTACATTTGAAAAATTACGAGCAACGTCTCTTTCCAGAAATCATGACCTGGTTACTCAATATAATCCACAGACCTTGTTGTGAGCAGTTTCACGTAGGAACTATTTTCTTTCTACTGAAGTTCAGCCACCAACCATATCTCTGTGCAGATGGAAGCATGCTAGCTTCATGTTAGCTAGCTCAGTGGTGCTAGGTGAGCTAGTAGTAGATGCACACTTCCTTCTGTGCAGAGCTACAGTTGGTGGGTGTAGTTCAGTAGAAAGAAAATAGTTCCTGCATGAAACTGCTCACAACAAGGTCTGTGGATTATCTTTAGTAACCTGATCATGATTTCTGTAAAGAGACATTGCTGTTGAGTTTTTCAAATGTATTTTTTGGTGCTTTGAGCACCACAAGCCGAGTGCCATGTAGCTCCATTATATTTGAGAGAAGGC
>JAPZEB010000012.1:16840533-16864414 GCA_029783705.1 Chaetodon striatus
CTGATGGCTACTTCCAGCAGGATAACGCACCATGTCACAAAGCTCAAATCATCTCAAACTGGTTTCTTGAACATGACGATGAGTTCACTGTACTCCAATGGCCTCCACAGTCACCAGATCTCAATCCAGGTCGGCTGTAGCTCTACGCTGGCTAAACAACCAAAACTGGATTTTAATTGTAGACAGCTGCAGCTACAAAGAACTAATAAAGCTTGTGGGTGGGTATGTTGTGGCTGAGATGTTGCTCCATAACTGACTCTATATCTTTCAGAAGAACCTCGGGAAAATAACGGTCACAGCCAACAGAAAGCCCCCAGGTAAACAGAAGTTATTTAGCCTTAGCCACACTCAACAGTGATTACCCTGACATTCACACAGAGGCACACGTCTGAATTTTGGGGAGATACGAAATTACCAATTTTATAGGGTGTAACGGAAAAGTTAAATACTGAGTAGTGTAACAAATTACTGTTGGCAGGGAGTTACAAGTAATGTTATTACTTTTGAAAAGAGTAACAAGTAATGAGTAATACATTACATTTTTAGAGTAACAAGCCCAACACTGATTACCATTGAGAAAAAGGTTGACGAAATCTCTGACTTCTGTGTTCTAAGGTTAAGTCAACTAGACCTTGATTATCACTCTGCAAACCCCAAGATTTATCTGCAGAGGAGGCCGAACCTCAGGTAAGGGACCACTGAGATATTGTATCCAACTTCCCACTTTGTTATTAGTATTCAGGTTGTTTATAAACCCAGAAGTTTTCTCTCTCAGTCATGTTAGTGGCTCCGCCTCCACATAACTGCAGGTAAATCTGTGGATTAACATCTTCTGCAGCTGTAATGGCCCAATTTCCACATTTCATTTCAGAAGAGTGGTGGTAATTGCAATATGCATGGAAACAAGAGTGTATTTCCTGGTGGAAGAGAAGGTGCTGATATTGTGTGTAAGTGGTGGTGATGATTTAGCTGGGCTGAGTGCTGGTGTGGGTGAGCTGTTAGCTGGGAGAGGCCGGGATGGGAAGTCTGGGAAAGTCTTAATGACAGACTAGTGGCGAGACGAGACACAGAGCCATAACCATGAATCACATGGTAATTAATGACCAGGTTCCCATGGTCGGGGCTTGTTTGATGGTAAAACAAAAGCTATCTGGACCACGCAAGCATTATTTACACACACATTAGACAGATTAAGATATGGGGGAGGCGGGGGAGAGACAAGGAGAGGGGGGGCAAGGTTAAAGAGAGCTGCTTACGTGGTGTTTGTGATAAGAGGAGGGTAGTAACATGACCAGCAGGTAAAGTGGAGACGAGATGGACTGGAGCTAATGAGGGAGTGCGGGACCAGCTGGCTGCCCGGCTGCAGAGTGAAGGGGAGGGCCAAAGGTCCTGCTAATGATAGCGTTGGCCTCTCCAAACTACACCGGGGTCACACAGAGGGGGCAATAAAGCAGAGCTTGCCCGCATGAAGACGTTAAACACACTGAAAATCATGTGGTCGCTGCATGCCTGCCTGTGAACTTACAGTCATCTCTCACTCCTTTTCTCACCTTCACAACAATGAGTCATGTAGTCAGTTTCTCACAGAGAGAAAGAGGTGATAAAACGATGAGAGCAGCAGCCAAAGAGCTTTGAAGTGTAGGATTATGGGATACTATTAGTGTTGCAATAAAAGAAAAACATGGTTATGAAAGTCTAATGACACTTTCTGCAAAAACACTACGCTGCCGTATGGTTATAGCACTAAAAGATATTCACTTACGATGGCCTTAAGGACCATGAGGAAGTTTTGGCATATTTTAGTTTCCTTACAACAAATCTATGAGACTTTAAACCACTAATAACCTGTTCTCCAAAGCATACATATCACAATGAAGATGTTTACAAATGAAAACAAGAACTGAGATGGCGACCATGGCAAACATAACCTACCAAGCATCATCACGTTAGCATTGTCAGTTAGGCGTATTAGCATGTTGACATAATACGCTAACTTGATGCAACGTTTTACCTGAGTACACAACACATTCTTTCTCCAACCTTGTCACATATCAACGTTAGTGCGTTGGTTTTTGACGTTCTAGGGACGCCGTGTCAAGTTCTGCCTGTTACATGCATTGTCTTCTTTCAAAATACCGTTTCCCCCTGACGCTGCCGGCTTCGATAAACTGTAATGGCAACAAGCCATTGAAGGACAGCTTTTTTCGACGGTGTCTGACGTTGCAAATCACTGCCCAAGCGCCGGACTTTGACGACTTCGGAGTGAGACCGGGTTGAAGTAAAGCCTCACAGAGCCACTATGACCATAGATTCTTAGAGCCCTATTCAAACGACAGAGAGAGCATGGACTAAAGTGCATTTCACAAGTGCGTTAAGGGTGTGTTCAAGTTAACTTTTGCTACTTAAATGGCGCATAATCTGGACACAAAGTTAGGCGCAAAACGTGAAGTGGTTGTATCTAGGCCCTTAAAAATGTTAAGGCATTTACTACATTGAATGATTCTACAGGTGTAAAATACTAGAGTCAGACTAAGTGGATACATGAAGCAATAGTTCCATTTTCAAATCGAATTATCTAGGCGTGTTAGTCGAGCTACGGATAGTCCGATTTCAGTCGGACTAAGCTGTTTACATGCATTTAAAAGTCCGGTTTCAGTCTAAGTCAATACTTTGATTTTCTCAAGCTGCATGTAAACGTACTGACTGATACCTAAAGCTTTTTATGCTACGGTTGAACTAACTTTAAAGGATTCCTTAAGTATGAAACCAAGATAAGGAGAAAACCTCAAATACTTGAGTGAACATTTCAAGAAAACCTGAAGGAGAAGACGTGTTTTGTGCGACTGATTTTATTTTAAGGAAGCCTTAACGTGGACTTCAAGAAAAATCTTAACTTAAGGTGTATTGTGCAGCCGGCCCCAGGAGGTTATATACGTTTTTCTCTTACTATTAGTGAACTATTGTCTCTGCACTATTGCCCTTTGTTTTTGCATTAAGGGTTTCTTGTTTGAACTTGATAACGTAAGAAAACATGATACTTTGATTCATCACCAAACTCAAACATGCTACAGATCTCTGCAAAGTTGACTTGTCATGATTAAGAAAGATTAAGATTTGCCAAGTATAATATGAGTTGCAGTTTAAGTGTGTAAAATTACACGTATGTTCCTTTAAAGGTCACCATCAAGGTTTTAAAAGGCTTTAAGACTTGTCACATTTGTTTTTACTATTATGACTGTTTTTAAAATTTTATTAATGATTTGTGAAGATAAATAAATATATCAAAATTAAAACTTTAGAAAAACACTTATATTGTATATTAATTATGAGACTAGGTGTGTGTATTTCCTCTGTATACATATCTATATTCTACAAACCTTAGTCTGTTTTAGTGATCCAAAGTAAGTGATGCAGGATTATATAATGCATCATAAACCAAAAACCTCTCAAACATTATTCCTGTCATTTATTATCCTATAAATCAACGCCTGCACTCACAGACGTGTTTGTAGATAATTATACCCACTGCATTTCCTTACAGTACAGTGTCTGGTTACCCGCAGATGTAACACTCTCCTCTGTTTCACTCACCACACTGTGTACAAACACATGCACCGCCTTTCACAATAAGAGATGCCACACAGAGAACATAAACACGTCTCAGAGTGGATAATGCACAACAATATCCTAAAGACCCAGACCAATTAGAGGGGCCGATACGATTAAAGGGAAGAACGTGCACGCTGCAGTGACAGCGTGCGGGCGGGCTGTTGGCCACGCAGAGGGCGGGGCCAGCTGGGCGTGAGCAGGAAGTCCTGACAGGCGTGAGAACAGGAAGATGAAAGGCTAGGGGGGGAGTTTGGATTGTGGAGGACAACACACACACATAAACCAGGGGGACATTCTCACGCTTTAGCAACAATGCTAATCATACTGCTGCTAACTGTGGCTGTTAAACTGAGTGATGATGCTGCTGCTCTGTGGTCTTCTCTGTTGTGTAAAGACGCTTTACACCCACACAGGCTTTCATAATAGATGCACGCAGTCGCTACTGTTGTTCACATGCTGGAAATACAAACAATCTCCCAATCTCAAGCACATACTGTACATGATCACACACACAATCTTTAACATGCACAAACATATGCTTGCATGCACACACACAACCGGATCTAAGAACTGACTTCCATACACCTGCTAAACATGTGTCAGCACTTAATCATTTGTGTGCATGCATGTGTGTATTTATGCATTTAACAATGTGTGTAGGTGTTTTCTCTTAAAGGAAAATTCCACCCTAAATGTTCTGGTTTAGAAACAGACCATTTCTGGGTTCATTATTTTAGTTTTGGTGTGTTTTTCTGGCCAACCACATTCAACCGTTAATGCATCCAATAACCTTGAAAGCACATAAACATTCAAGAGTAATTATTTTTAAGATGCAAGTGCTGCTATCAATGCTCAGTCAGACTAAACTGTCTACAGAGCACCATCTGAACTTTACCTACGTACGGCCCACGGCCGAGAGTGAGCTCCAGGAGAGTGAGCCTCAACACTTGCTGATACCGAAGAGGATTAGTGGGTGGAATTTTCCTTTAAGAGAAGTTTTTCCACCCACGGCGGCACTCTTGTCACATCCCACAGCCTCACACTGTTTCTCTCCAGGCCACACAATCAGCTGTGAGAGCCTGGACACTTCACACACCGAGATGGAGCTATTTTCAGCCGGCGTCAGAGGGGAGCTCTCTGGAAAATCTGTACAGTGTGTTAGGTGTGTGTGTGTGTGTGTGTGTCAGGGGGAGTCTGGAGCAAGTGTGTCTGTGTAGAAATGTATGTGTATGTGCATGTACGGATGTGTGAATGCATACTTGTGTCTTTAATGTGCGTTCTGACGTGTTTGCATTGATGTGATTGTGACTGTGCAGGTTTAATCAACCATAAAACCTCACGTCTACACTGTAAGACTTGGAGCAGCAGCTTCTTTAGATTTGTGCATTAAAACCTCTTTTGTTGCTGTAAAGAACTCAACAACAAAGATGGTTTATTTAGTCTTTACCAACCTGGGTGTGGCCCACCAAATCATGACCTCTCTGCCTCATGATGTGCTAATGATGACGACATCTTTAAGTGAAACATGTCCCGACAGAAAACAACAACAAATAAACCTCTTGTCTGACAAAGACGTCTTAATTCAAGGTCCACCCGAAAGCTTTTTGCTGAACTTTCAAGCGTATCTTGCAATCATCTTTTGACTTTAAACTGCATGAACTTTCACACTATATGAAACCAAAAACACTTTGTACTGCTGCTATGTCAAGCTTTGTTGTATTCTTGTGACAAATCGGCCTTATCACCTTAATGAATGTTGGCACTGTACGTTTCTGCAAACCACAGTTATGAAACATTTGTACATTTCACAAGTTTCTTCATGTTTCAGCAACGCTGTTGTTAGCATGGGGTTATGTGTAGGCACAAACACCACTTGGTTAAGGTCGGGAAAGGTCACGTTTGGGTTTAATATACCTGGTTTTGACACTACAACCTCCACTGGAAATGCCCCCATGTCTTGCTAAGAAAACACCAAGTTCTGGTGCCACAATCATAGATGGAAATTCCCAGATGTCTTGCTGAAAAACACCTGGTTTTGGTGCAACAGTTGTAGCTGTAAATGACCAAATGTGTTTTGGACAACAGGGGCTCAAAATGACCCAATGAGCCTGTTTAGACCTGGTATTAACAAGTGTTTTTGGTGATCCGAACACAAGTGGACAGCCAAGATACAGCGCTGTTCACACCTTTGCCTATCATGCGTCTCCAACTGACCTTGTGTGTTTTCATTACTGCCCTGAGCACAGTTACTACACTTTTGCTAGCTGCTCAGTAGAATACTTGATAGACACGTTAGCAGTTGTGTCAGTACAGCTGGAGGTACCGCTGTTGGCAGAATTCAACATGTCTCCTTCCATAGGACAAAACGAGGGATTCATCCAACTCAACATAATGTCCTGTACCAATGATGTAGTCCTTGCATCAGGATGTACCGGTGTTTACATCTTAAAATTCATGGGGTCAAATGCGTCCCAGACTACCTCAGCAAGTGATTTCAGTGTTTAAGTCACAGCATATCTCAGTGGAGTTGTATTTAGCGCTGTCCACTTGTGATAGCATCATCCAAAACATATGTTAATACCAGATCTAAACTGTGCTGTGCTATGATGTCTTGCGAAAAAATATCCAGTTCTGGTGCTGTATTCACCGCTGTAAATGACTTCATATCTTGCTAAAAATACCCGATGCTGGTGCCACAATTGTGGCTGTAAATGCCGGGATGTTTTGCAAAAAACACCGGGTTTTGGTGCTACACTTAGGGCTGGAAATGACCCAATGTCTTGCTAAAAAACAATGGTTTTGGTGCCTAAATCGCCACTGGAAATGCTGTAATGTCTTGCAAAAAACACCTGGTTCTGGTCAATTGAAGCTGCAAATGCTACCATCTTTTCCACTAGAAAAATACCCTTTTTTTGTTATTTCTTGGTTGTGAACAGTAGCAATACAACCTACAAGTGTAACATATCTGTGGTTCACAGAAACAAACAATGCCAACATCTTGTTCTGGCAACTGGGCCTGACTAATTCCTGCTCCATTGTTTGTTCCATATCTCTGCTGTCACAAAGTACTACAGCAGCTCTGATTCCCGTATTAAGGATTTGTATGGTTATTTATATCCTTCAAGAGTTTCATGACCTTTGGGTCCTTGAACATGTTAATTCATTCAGTCATTCATTCATTATCCGTAACTGCCTATCCCATTCAGGGCTGCAGGGAAACTGGAGCCTGTCCCGGCTGACATTGGGCGAGAGGCAGGGTACACCCTGAACAGGTCCCTTGAAAATGGAAGGAAGGAAAAAACAGACCACTAATGAAAAAACGTTTTCGGGAAGGACGGAGAAAAAAGATGTGAAGTTTCTGCTTGCGATACAGTGACTGAACAATCATGATGAATAGCTGATGTGAAGTCAGGTCAGCAAGTGCTAATATGCTCCCCGTAGCAGCTAACCAGCTAGTCAGCAGTTAGGCCAGCGAAGCCTCACAACCAGAAGGAAAGAAACAGGACCAATTAACCACGACCAGGAGAAACAGTGACCGTTACTACGACACTGCCAAACGAACTATGAGTGTGTTTACGTGATGATCTGCTTGTGAGGCTGAGTTTCCACATGTGGTGGTGTTCAGGTGCTTGTTTGCTTGTTTGTCTGTGTGCAGGATAATTGTGTGCATGCATGCTTGTACTTCCGTGTGTTTGAGCATTTGTTTGTGTTCGGCTCTGCACCGTCTGCAGCCAAAGAAGCATTGAATCGCTCTCTTCAAGTGTTCAGCGAGGCGAAGGAACAAACATACACAAACAGCTGGTCCCACATGTCCTAATAAGAGAGTGGCTGACTGGCAGAACATCCTTTCCACCCCGCCACAGATTAGATTTCACTCCTTCAAGGCTCCTGACTTTTGCCTGGCATGGCCTCCTCGTCTGATTAGTCCGTCTACAACTGTACAGCAACTACTGCTACAAATGTCCTTAATGTTTAAATGTTTACTCCACTGAAAATCTTTCTTTGGAGTATTAAATAATCACCACCTGTAGGGGTAAGGAGGCTCTGGAAAGTTTGTAGTTTGTTCATTATTGAATGATGGCAGCTGTAGTCAACTTGGATTCATAGGAGGTACTGTAGATTCCAATGAGATTTCTTAACTCTGTAAAGTATAAAAAACATGTAAAAACATTGCCAGCAATTTAAAAATTGCTTCTGCAGTAAGCTAATTGATTCATACGTTCAGTACGTTCTAAACAATTGTCATTTAATTGCCAATAAATCACCAAATACACAACTTCTGCGAACACACAACAACCTTGCTGTTCTGTGCTCTTTGTGTCTGACAATATTTTGTTCTATGTTACAAAATTAAGCAACAAACCAAGACAGGAAGTGGCTCACAGAGATTTTAGAACAACTAAGGGGTGTTGTATGGCAGAGCATGGAGCGGAGGGTACTACATGTACCTGGCAATGTTTTATACAACAAAACACTAAGCAACAAAAAATGCAATTGGCTAATTTACTGATAACAAATAACAATTTGTTCTGCTGCAACATTTAGCAGAATGCCTGCCAAGCAACTCGCAGATGCAGTTCAAAGTTCTGGCTGCTTTACAAACCCATGGCAACATAGAGCCAATATGTCTCAACGTTAAAAGTTAGCTAAAGTTAACTTAACACAAACTATGCTGACTGAAATCTGCTAATATGTCGTTATTGCCACCACAGAAGGCTCACCTTCCCCTTAATCTGATTAAAAAATAGGAAAAAACGCCATCGAGGTTGTGTACTTTTTCTGCTCTGATATTTTTCAACTGCAAAAATTTGAGGCAGATAGAGCAGAAAAACCCAAGAAGCAAGGGTAGAATGGAGCGTGAGATGGATCGGCGGTTTGGCACAGCCTCTGCAGTGATGACCATCGTGGTGAAGAGGGAGCTGAGTCAGAAGGCAAAGCTTTCGATTTACTGGTCAATCTACGTCCCAACCCTCACCTATGGTCATGAACTATGGGTAGTGACCGAAACAATGAGGTTGCAGATACAAGCGGCCGAAATAAGTTTCCTCCGAAGGGTTGCTGGGCTCATCCTTGGAGATAGGGTGAGGAGCTCAGACATCAGGATGGAGCTCGGAGTAGAGCCACTGTTCCCTCACATCAAAAGGGGTTAGTCAAGGTGGTTCAGGCATCTGATCAGGATGCCTCCTGGGCGCCTCCTGTTGGAGGTGTTCTGGGCACATCCAGTTAGTAGGAGGCCCTGGGAGAGGGACATCCGAAGTACTTTGCTCAGTCTGCTGCCCCTACGATCCAGCTTCAAATAAGCGATTTGAAAATGATGGATGGATGCAACTTAAATCTAAAATGTCATGTACACCAGGGTTTAATAATGAACTAATCACTGATAATGCAATACTGATGTGTTATATAACCACAGATTGTTGGTGTAGTTTGTCTTCTTTGGATGGAGGTAAAGGTGGATTGGGTGGCAGCAACGACTGGTATATCTCCAACAAAGTTACATGACACAGCGGCTCAAACATACAAACAAGCCTCCATTTTTTTGTTTGCCTGTATCTTTAGTACATTCACTGAATGACAGTGTTGCACTCTTCTGACCGTTCTGGTCCAGGCAGATGATAAATGATTCATGCTTCCGTTGGGCGGCTGCCCATTAGCTCTGCTTCCCATATGACAATAATCGGTGACTAATTGAAACAGTAACACTGAAAGTGTTCTGCCATCACAGCTGTATTTTACAGCAGCTTTAAACACCGCTCAGCCAAACATAATCTAGGACCTTAAAATATCTTTTTTATGACGCACAATTCTTTCACCTAAGATGGCAAAAACAAACCAAACTTAACCTCACGTAGTTCTAAAGGGCAGGAAGTGGAGATGATCTGAATCCAAGTTTGACGCGTTCGTCTCCATGCTCACAGCTTTTCAGAGTGACGGGTACAAGGAGAGCATGAAGACAAATATCAACCGTTACAAGTGACTTCCTCAGAATAACACAGTGATTCTTCAGATGAAAGGACCCTGCATGTCATGATGTCAAGTGATCAACAGCCAGAGCACGAATCAGTGAGAATTATTTATGTTTTAGCTCTCAATGCTGCCAAGGAGACCGAGAAATCTCGGAGGTTAAATGTTCAGTACTGTTTCAGATTCATTTCTAGTTATGGATCTGGTCTTAATTGTTTTCAGTTGGCACTGTAACCATTTAAAGTCATTAATTTTAATTTGCTGAAGCCTATAATTCAGCATTTGGTGTATTCTTTAAAAATCAATGTCTATTTAGTTCTGCACACACAGACGCTGAGCATGGATATGTGAGCAGAAGACAGAGTGTGATTGAAAGAACAATCTGAACAATACCAGGGAGGACACCTGTTGGTTCATATGGTGTCTGCTGGGTTGTAACGATCTAATGTTATTTATGTCATGAACTGTAAATCTGTCAGTCCCTGCTTTTAAATCTATTTTTAACCGCCATGTTGTTATGCCAGAGACAGAGTTCCATATGTTGTCAATGTAATGGACAATAAAGTTGTCAGATTTGCAGGATGTATGTGTGTATGTCGGAGAAGATTGATGTGTGATGGATAGGAAATGTGCTCCAGACGACAACGTTGACTGTAAACATGTGTGAGGGTTAGAGAAGTACATCCGGCTTCAAAAGGACCATCGTATAAAAAGAAATTAAAGACGTGATAACATTTGATTTTGTTCATTTTTAAATAATTTCTAGCCCCTTGTCTTACTTCGTCCATGACATCATTGCTTTCAGACAACTTTGGGTCCTTGACTTGACATCTTTTTTTCCATTAGATTTGACATTCAAACACTGTTATTGCTTTGTTACTCAACACAAAATGTTGTTTTCAGATCTCTGTTTGTGTATGATTAAAATCCTCCCGCAGACACATTTTGAAGTCATTAAAAATACTCTTCCATTATTAAAATTTTGCTCAACATGTTTTTACCACATAAAAAGTACAAATAAAAACTCTGACACTTTTGCTTTCTCCCAAGCCCCCAGGAACAGGCGCTGCACCTTGAAGCCAATTCTCATAGCGGCCAAACAGTGAAACTTCTACATGTGTCTCATGATGCCATTGAGCCCAAAAAGACTTTTCCTGTAGACTTACATTGTGAAGGATGATAAATTTATATAACATCACAGTCCCTGCATTGCACTCTCAGGATTTAATTGATTCGGCCCAATAACGCATGGAAAGATTATTTGATTCCCATCCAAGTTAGCAGAGCGCTAAACCGGAACTAGCCAGCTCAGCCAGCAAAAGTCTCTACAACACTCAACGGGCCAAATCCCGCAGAAGCAGCGGCGATTAGCTGGTTAAATTTATACGCAGCAGTTGAACGTTTTTGCCTTCATGCGCCACTGACCAACATGGACGGAGTCCCACCTTCAGTGCTGTATCCAGTTCACTTTATACATCCATGCTCTCTTCAACACTGCTTACACTTGACCGGTGAAAGAGGAAGAGGAAACATCTGAGAGACTCTGCCATACATCTTTGAGCCTTATTCAGACCCAGACTCAGATGAGGAGTCTGTTGTGCACCAAAATAAGCAACTAGCAGACCTATCAGAATCTTAAATGTAGTTAGCATCTTTTATTTGTTTCTTAGGTTGAGGGCAAACTGGCAGTAGCTGACACAGCATTACTGGACTGTATGGTTTGCCTAAAATGGACATTGCAAGAAATATAGTCCACGATGAGCAGCGCTAAAATCAACCTGCGTAGTTGTCCCTCCATTGTGACGTTAGAAAGTGTCACATTTATCTTGACAGTGTACTCTTCTTCAATCTTTTGTTTACTTCCTGGATTTTTCCCGCATGGAAATTCTGACCAATCAAGAGCAGCTTTCTCACACAAGGCATTTGATCTGGTCTGCTTCTAAATGCTGCCGTGAGAACACGAACCAACTCTAGGCAGTTGTGCAACTTTGTAACATTAGTCCCTGATTTGGACCAAAGCAAGACAACTCTAGGTCTGAAAGCACCCATGTGATTTAAGATTCACCCCCCGTAAAGTTGTCATGGAAGAAGAAACTGATTTTTGTTGTAAATATCTTTATTTCTGTGGTGAAGTTGGGCATTTTAACCTGGGGGTCTTTGGGGATTCACTCACTCTTGGAGCCAGCCTCAAGTGGCCATTAGAGGAACTGCAGCTTTTGGCCATTCTGTGTTGGCTTCATTTGCAGCACCTGAAGTTGCTGCTTGTGCAAAGGTTCACAAAAATCGACTTTGTTCTGAGGCTCTATTGTTGCATAATATTCACGTTCTTTGTGAAAGTAGTCATGACAAAATAAAAAAGAAAAAATATACTAACATACGAATTAAACACACAAAAAAAATGCCCTTAGTGTGTGAAGACATTTGGCGTTTTCAGTGGAAAAGCAGTATTAAATTGCTTGAGTTCCTTTGAAGACTTAAGGATATTTCAAGTTGTACTTTACTTGTCTGTGTGTGTGCACAGCTACGTGGACCTGCCCGGGTACACGGCCATGATGGGAACTCTGTATCGTGATCCACAAGAAGGAGAGCCTGGTGTGCAAACCATCGCTCTGACCAAGATCGTCTGCGGACCCTCAGAGTCTCAGCTGGTCATGCTACAACTGGAATCGTGTGTACTGTCAAGTGCCCCCAGCACCCACACACACACAAACGCTCACACACACACTCAGACGTACCAATAATTTGGCTCTGCCTCTCTCTTCTTTCTGTAGCCCGGCCCAGTTTAATGACCGTGTCTCTCAGATCTGCCTCCCTCCTGAGCGCTACATTGTAGCCGAGGGGACGAACTGTGAGATCGCAGGATGGGGTGAGACGAGAGGCAAGTATAATCCTGTGGAAATGATAACTTGACACTGAATTAACGACATGCTGCGTTTCATGCGAGTACAATATGCTTCAATTGTAGTAATTGATAATAGATGACTTACTTAGAACAAGCATCTTGTTTCTGCCCTTGAAGTAATGTCGCATCTAAATGAACGAGCTATTCAGACCGTTGAGCAACAGATGGCGTTACTATTTCCAGACCCATTCCACATCTGTCCACCTTCCTTTTTTTCTTTTCTCCATCTCTCTAAACACATTGGCTGCTAACTCATTCCTCCTTCTCGCTGTTTCAAGGGACTGGAGATGAGACTGTCCTCAACGTGGCCCAAATACCAGTCATCAGTAACAAGGACTGCAACAAATACTTCAGAGGTCGTGTTCGTGAGAATGAGATGTGCACGAACTCTTTCCAGGGAGGGGTGGGCGCCTGTGAGGTAGGTGAAAAGAGTGCACTGTATTTAAACTTTATTGTGACAGTTTTTACTTTCTTTTTATGTTTACCCTGGAGCATCAGCACTTCCTTCATTTACTTATTTTTAAGATTTATTTTCATGATTGCATTTTGCCTTTATTAGACAGCTTAAAGCAGAGATGCATTGTGGTTGATATGGTATGCGTTTAGGTTACCATGACCAAATGGACAGTTTCTTTGACATTATCTGCAGAGGCATTAAAGGAATAGTTAAAGAGCTAAATAGCTAAAGAGAACCAGTTAGCTTAGCACAGCTAGCCTGGGTCTGTCTTAAAGAAACAAAAACCACTGCTAGCACCTTAAATCTCACAAATGAACATATCCTAAAACAAC
Source organism: Chaetodon striatus (assembly GCA_029783705.1). NCBI lineage: Eukaryota > Metazoa > Chordata > Actinopteri > Chaetodontiformes > Chaetodontidae > Chaetodon > Chaetodon striatus. The sequence continues at coordinate 16,853,798 of JAPZEB010000012.1, forward strand.
AATTTGGGGTTTAAGGGGTGACTGTGACCAGTTTTTATGCTAAGCTAAAACAAGCTAACAGACTGCTGGCTATATGAGAGTGCTATTAATCTCTGTCTGCAAGAAACAAAAAAGTGTCGAACTACTGCTTTTAATAAGCAATAGCACAATTAAAGGAGCTGTATGAGACATTCAGAGCATTAATATAGCAGCAAACAATTATTTGTTATGTACAGACAGAGCAGAGTAACAGCGTCCGGAGCAGAGAATGATGAAGTTGTCTCCATCTGTAATTTTGTGTTCACAACAAACTTGAATGCGAATTTTTGCGTTGCCTTACTCACATGAGTTTGAACACTAGAATATTTTGTATTGACTCGCTTCATATGTGCAAATAACTCGCTTCACACAGGCGTGAAATCCCTGAATCGATGAATAAACTTCCGTTGGTACGTCCTCAGCATCATACGTTCCCTGAGGATCTCACTGCTAAATGGCTATTGCAGAGCAAATTGGTAACTTAACTTCAGATTTTTCAACTCTCCCGAATAAGAGTATGACACGAAACAGTGCTACTTGCTTCATTTGCAATGCTTCATTTGCATATTTTGCTTCCTTTGCATAGCATCCATCTCGTCCATCACGCTGCCCGGTAGAAATTTGTGTCTAATCATGTCTTAAAGTTGATTTTACATCTAATTCACCCGCGAAAAACATAATCCAAGCTTATCTGTTCCGTGTTGTGGTAGATGGTCTGGCCGCGTGTGCATGTCAGCACTTGTGAGTCCCTGCGTGTGTGTCACACTGGCTAAGTAATCATCACCACTCTGCTCAGTGCTATACGACGGTCACCGCTGATGTTGTCGTTCCAACCAATGGTAGTGGAGCAATCTCGTTGCAAAGGCATGGCGCCCATCCTCTGGTTCCCTGCCGGTTATCACAGCTAGCTCTGTCAGCACATGGATGTATAAAGAGAACTGGATACAGCACTGAAGGAGGGTCCCAGTTTATTCCTAGGAAAGTTGTTCAATGGAGCATGTAGCCAAAAAAGCTTGATTTGTCCGGTATGGATTAACCTCCATCATCTGCATTATGGGCCCTATAGAGCAAGCACATTAGAGATTTACAGTAGCAGAGGGGCTAACATTTTCTGGCCGAGTGGCTTATTTCCAGTTTAGCCCTCTGCCGACTTGAGCAGGTTAAAATTAATTTAGTTATGCAGCTCTTTCAAACTTTCTAAATGTTATCAGACCGAATGGATCAAATCCTGATAGTAACATGAGTCATTTTGCAGGATTTGTGACGCTCAGGAAAACATATAACTTACAGATGTCTCTTTCACAATGTAAGTCTATTGGATAAAAAAGTCTTTTTGGGCCCCATGGCATCACGTTAGGGACGTTACAGGAAGTTGTAATTCCACATTTAGTCACTTTGTAAAATTGGCTTCAAAGTCCGGTGCTGTTCCTGGGGCCTTGTGTCAGCACTGTTGCTGTTGTTAGCGCTGTTTATGGTGTTAGCACTGTTAGCTGCTAGCCACCAGCTCAGCCACAGCCATGTTCAGAGCTGTGTGCAGACAATCCAGCCTCAGACTCTCTCTCATAGTCTAAATGTTGCGTACAGCTCCTTTAATGCTGAGAATTAACACTTCAAACACTGACAGTGAAGAAAATCTTTTGATGAAAATCAGTGAAGTAAAGAGCATACAGCTATTTATATGCTCCTATAAATCAAAGACATTTACCATTTGGGTAATGGAGGCGGACTGGACAAGATGTGACTGCAAGATGTTTCCAACCTCAGCAGTGACAGTCAGTCATAACAGAGACAAATAATGACTCCAGAGTGTTGTTCCTGCGTGTCTGCAGAGAGACTACGGCGGCCCTCTGGCGTGTCAGAACGCGGACTGCTGGGTACTCGAGGGTGTCATCATCCCCATGAGGCGCTGCGGACACCAGGGGCAGCCCAACATCTTCATCCGAGTCTCTGTCTATGTGGACTGGATCAAGAAAGTCATGGAGATGGCTTAGAGACAGAAACTGCCGTCCAACAGGGACTGATCAAATCTGCTGTCAAAGCCACGACCAGTTATTCACTTATTAACCATATACACGTTCCTTCTCAGATGTCTCTTTTACATAAAAATGTTAATAATACATTAAAATGCATTGTCAGATTTTACTACGTGAGTTACAACACAACTATGTCAAACACATGCATTCATTCATGGATAAAATGCAAAGACAGCACAGTAATTCGTTAGTATATCTCCTTTAACCCTCTGACACCTGGATCGACATCGCTTTTCTTGTGCTGCTTTCAGATGCCTTTCATAAGTATTTAAACCTTTGAACCAGGAGCAAATTAGTTTGATTTCTTTTGAAAATATGGGAAAAAAGGCAATCAGCAACCTGGTAAGAAATGCACTGCAAATTGCAAGAAATTTGTATATTTAGAAAATTATTTTTAATAGCTAGGGAAAATGTTCATTAAACTATATTTATAATGAACATAATTATATAGTTAATTATTAATTTATTTTGGCAAAATTATTATTATTTTTAAGCACTTTTTTCCAGTTATTTTCCTTTTTTTTGGGTCTAATTTTCATGTAATTTTCTCGTACTCTTTACTAAAATCTTGCTCATTTCGGGCTCATTTCTTCTAAAGTTGCTCACTGCCTTCTGTCCATGTTTTTGAAAGAAATAGTGCCAATTTGCTCAGGTTTTGAAAGAGCTGAAATAATTTTTACGTGCATTTATATTTAGTGAATCTTTCCAGACAGAGTCACTAACTCTGCGTTCACCAGTGAGGACATTTAAAGTCATGATGTCCTTGATGCAAGTGGCCAGAATCAGACAGAATAAGCAGAAAACATTTATACTCCCAAAAGAAAATCAGGTATACTTAGACGAAAAACAATGCAGAGATTTAATATAAAATGTAAGTATAGTATACTTTAAATGAAGTCCCCCTATTTAGCATTTTTATAAGCTTTAATAAGTGGTTTATAACAAACTATAATGCAGTTGTAAGTTGTCAGATTTAGGGACATTTTAAGTGTTTATTAATGTGCAGAATTTGCCAACAATTAGAACATATTCTATAAATACATATTTAATATTATTACTGCCAATTAGGGTTTTTTTTCTCCAGTTTGATTTGTTTGTTAATTGACAGAATTACAGAAAAACTATTGGCCTGATTTTGATGAAATTTGGTGTAAGGGTGTAGCACGGGGAAAAGAACAACCCATTACATTTTGGAAGGCATCCGGACCACGGAGTGAGATCACAAATTATTTTTTACTTTCATTAGCATGATAAGACGGGGCATTTGGTCTGTGCTCTCTGTGTGCCTTTCTAGTGTCAACTGTTCCTTATCTGTTTATACAGCAGCCTCCTCTCATGGGCGACCACAAGAGGAGTTATGGTTGTTCACAAATACATTAATAAACACTGCTTACAACTACTTTAAAGTGCGTTATGAAGCATTTATTGGAGCTTCATGTGCTGCTTATAAATGCTAAATATGAGGACTACAGGCAAAGTGTTGGGAATATTGTGTTATTTATTCACTAAAAGGGGGAGCAGGGATAAAAATGTTTCCCCTCAGGTTCAGAGGAGAATAACTGAGAATAAGTAACTCTCAATAACAGAGGAGGTGTCGGGGGGTTTACAGCACACATTTTAAGTTCCTAACATCCCCTGGAAATGCACCGTTTTACCACAAAACTGTACGCCTCCCCTTCTCTCCCTGGCATTGAATGGAGCTCCGAAATACCTTCTTTGCCCCCAGCCTCTAAAGAAATCCCTCCTCTGCCTGTCTTTTGATGCCTGCCCCCACCTCTAAAGACATGCCTTTGTGCCTTATGCAGAACTGTATGCGCTGCACATTCTTTCTAGTTCTATAGGAGGATTTTTGTAACCCGGTCCTGATGAGCCCACGGAATTCAGCTTAAATAAACCTCAAGATCAGAGTCCGACCGAATCTCAGACACACCAGCCTGCAGAGGGCCACTGAACTCACACATAGACACACACACACACACACAATTTCTCCCTCTCATGCAAACCCTCCCTCCCCCCTCCCCGTCTCATTTCCCATTCTTTCTGATTTCTGTCTCTTAAATTTTCACGCCAACATTTTTTCCCTTTGTCTCCACAATCAGAGGATCCTGACATTTTATCTTTTGCTGAGCTAAAAAGGACTGAAGTGTCAAAAATGTTCCCCCTAAACTAATGACGGCCAATTACCCTCCTGCTGCACACACACAATGTTTAGAAATGGCAGGTTGACAGTTATGATTTCAGCGTCATTCTGCTCTCTTTCATTTAGTAATATTTATAGTGAATGACTAAGCAAATTCATATATGACTACCACTTCTCACCAACTGTTAAAGCTTCTGGGAAACCTGAATAAATTTTTAATAAATGCTGCCGCACAAACATGCAAACAGTTTCTTTGTTATTTTGTTTCATGCATCTTATGGTAACTGTGTGTGTGTGTGTGTGTGGGCTGAACGAGGTCTTTGAATCCACCATTTGATGATGATTTTTTTTAAATCTTGAAGTTGGCAGGATATTTTAATCTGTGAATGTATAAACTGCACAACAAAACTGGCACTATAAGGAGTTTAAACTGAGTCCTGTGCTCTATCTTTGTAAGTTAAAGCTTTATATTTTGGTCTCATGCCAGCACGCTCACCTGACATGACTCCATGAGCCGTCCAGTATTAGCCGCCCCTGGAATGTGTATTCACTGCGGTTCAAACATTTCCATCTGTATTTATCAGTCTGTGCAAACTTACAATGTTAACTTTTGCAAATCACAAACACAAGCAAAAAAAAAACAGTAGTAGTAAAAATACAATAGTAGGATGTAATATCCACTCTAGGAGGAAATTAATTTAATTTTTTGTTTGATTACAATCTGAAAATGAAAAGAGGATAACAGAAGAATAAAACACTGGAGGCGGTGTCTAATAAAAACTTTTTACATGTTCTACATAAGACAGTTAAAAGGGAAATGCAGCTCATATCTGCTCTCTTGCTGCTCACTGCCAGTGTGTTTGCATGTGGTGCATGACTCGGTGAACTAAACTGGGGTCAGTTTTTCCCCCAAACAAATGCACATCAGATGGCTGCTCCTGCAGACTCTGTTCTCAGAAACCCCATTTGATCTTTCTGCCCTTTGTCATGACTTACCCACAGAGAGAGAGAGTGAAACCTCTGCTCGAGAACAGTCTAGACAGTCTGATCTCAGCCGAATTTCTGCTGAAGCTTTCCCTCCCGTCTGTGGGGAACTTCCCAGCCCCCGGACCCCACTTTGGGAACCCCGGAACCAGACTCTACCCTCCTGTCTGATGCCCGTCTCTCTCTCTTTCCTTCTCTCAAGTGGGTGGTCCGGTGAGGTTTTTCGGGGCGGGGTCCTCTGTTTCAACCCTCCTACCCTGGTTCCCTCCTGAAACATGCTTTAATAGAGAAAGTATGCAATGCATACTGCTCAGCTACAACCCCCAATTATACTGCAACTGGGGTATTCGTGACTGGACGTCTGGGGGGATCACACACATTTCCGATTAGAGGAGGAGAGACAGAGAGGAGGAGGGAGGGAGAGAGAGTTTACCCTTTCAATCCAACCAATGAGACGGTCGATACACTAAGATTTTCATAGTTGTGCAGGAGCACAAAGTGAGCTGACTGTGTGAACTTCCAGGTGAAACTGCAAACCGTCTCAAGGTAAGTTCAACTCTCTGCGCTCTCATTGTGCTGCGTTTGGCGCTGGCTGCATGAGCAGGAGCACTCAGCCTGAACATGGAGCCTATAGCCTCAATGTATGCATGTGTGTGTATGTTCATGGCTGGGCTGAAAGGAGAGCTTTTGCACCTGTGTTCTTCCTCGCCTTTGTCCTTCTTGGTAAAGTTTTTGCAGCTCCTCGGCTTCACCCACTTCGGCGGACCTGCTATCTCTGCAAAAAACCCAACATATTTAGGATCGATTGCGCAAGTGATGGGAGCAGGGGGATGTTGTGTAGTTAGCGCCGACTTTACGCTTTAAAACACTGATGGCCTCGGCTGTTGTTTTGGCGTTTTACATGCGCCAGTTGCTCGACCCGAAGTCGGGAAGGTTTGAAGTCTCGGGCTGGCTGCAGGAGCGCTTTACGCACCTTCTCGAAAGCCTCTAAAAGAATGTGTTTTTAAGGTTTGCAATTGCCGCCCATATGCAAAAAGTACATTCAGTCCCTGTAGGCCTTCTTGACTGCCAAACAGACTAGTTTAAGCGGACGGTCTGCGGCTGCAGGAGAAGTGCAGGACGCTCGTTGTGTTGCTCCGAAATCAGTTTATAAGCGTCGAGACGACGTCGTGCGTCTCGTTTGGCTTTAAATCGTTTCAGCGAGGACGTAGATTTCTCAAATGACTCCGACTTCCTGCTTCAGTGCGGCCGTTTGATAGGCTGTGTTGGCAATTAGTGTTTGGCACATTCCTTACAGAGCTAGACTTTATGGTGAACGACCACCCTGGGACATTACCAGCAGCCTGGTTCAAGCTGACACTATGCTTTGCTCTCTGAAAAACAAGGAGATCACGCTTTTTTTTTTTCTGTAAGTTACTAGAAGTATGAGGGTTTTCTTGGAAAGCAGGAGGGACATCCCCCAACATTTAGAGCATGCACATTTGTCCCCCCCTCAAGAAAAAATCATTAAAGTAGCAGAGGACTTTTATTTTGCCCCATAAACTGATGCAAAAAGGCACAAAGTAGAGCACACAAAAAAAAATCACCATTATGCAGCAATAAGTGTCTGATGCTCATAATTTTCTGGTGGACCCCCAAAACTCCCTGTCATATGTGTGTCCCCCAGTATTTAGAACATGCACATGTAACCCCCTGCCAATAACATCAAGAAAGTAGCAAATTACTTTTATTTTGAGAAAATTAAACAATGTTACATCATACATTAAGGCAAAAAGGCACAAAGTGGAGCACAACAATTCACCATAATGCAGAAAATAAAGTGTCTGATGCTTAAAATTTTCTGCTGAAGGACCTCCAAAACTCCCCCCCAATATTTCAATCATGCACATTTATCCCTCCCCCACATAAAATCATGACAGTAGCAGAGGACCTTTATTTTGAGAAAATTAAATTTGTTTGCACCATAAATTGATGCAAAAAGGCACTAATTGGAGCACAAAAATTAATAATGCAGGAAAGTGTCTGATGCCTACAAATATCTGGCAGAACACCTTCAAAACTCCCCTGTTATGTGTGTCCCCCAATATTTATAATATGCACATTTACCCCCTTCCCAGTAAAATAATGAAAGTAGCAGAGAACATTTATTTTGAGAAAATTAAAGACGTTTACACTATAAATTGATGCACAGAATTCACCATAATGCAGGAAATAACGTGCCTGATGCTCAAAATCTTCTATTGGAGGACCCCCAAAACTCCCCTTGTCTTATACTTGTGTGTTTCCCAATATTTAGAACATGCATATTTGTCCTCCTTAAGTAAAATCATGGCAGTAGCAGAGGACATTTATTTTGAGAAAATTAAACAGTTACATCATAAATGGATGCAAAAACACACAAATTGGAGCACAAAAATTCACCATACTACAGAAAATAAAGTGTCTCATGCTCAAAATTTTCTGATGGAGGACCCCCAAAACTCCCTTTGTTTTATACTTGTGTGTTTCCCAATATTTAGAATATGCATATTTGTCCCCCCCTAAATAAAATCATGAAAGTAGCAGAGGACATTTTATTTTAAGGAAAATTAAACAATGTTACACCATAAATTGAGGCAAAAGGCATAAATTAGAGCACAGAAATTCACCATAATGCAAAAAAATGAAGTGTCTGATGCTTAAAATGTTTTGGTGGAGGACCCCCAATATTTAGAACATGCACATTTATCTCCCCACATAAAATCCTGAAAGTAACAGAGGACCTGTATTTTGAGAAAATGTATGACATCTACACCATAAATTGATGCAAAAAGGCACAAACTGATGCACAAAAAGTTTTCTGGCAGAGGACCCCCAAACCCTCCTGTCATATGTGTGTCAATATTTAGAACATGCACATTTACCCCCCTCAAAATCATAACTGTAACATAGAACTTTTATTTTGAGAACATTAAACACAGTTGCACCATAAATTGATGCAAAAACACACAAATTGGAGCACAAAATTCACCATAATGCAGGAAAGTGTCTGATGCTTAAAAAAAAATTCTTCAGAAGACCCCCCAACTCCCCTGTTATACTGTGAGTGTGTCCCCCAATATTTAGAACATGCACATTTGTCCCCTCCCAATAAAATCATGAAAGTAGCAGATGACTTTTATTTTGAGAAAATTAAAACGTTTAGAAAAAACACAAAAAAAACGAAAATCACCATAATGCAGGAAATAAAGTATCTGATTGGAGGACCCCCAACACTCCTCTGTTAATTGTGTGACCCCCAATATTAAAACAAAACATACACTTTTGCCTGTTATTTGATAACTACTTAATAATTTGAGTCATTTTTCAAGCAAAAAAAGTAAACTATTCTCTAGTCTCAGACTTAGAAAAAAACAAGCAGTTTGAATGTGTCACCTTTGGCTGGGGGAACCTGAATTAATCAGTTAAGAAATTGTTCTGAGAAAAAGAACATTTCTTGATTATGTAATTGGTCTGTAAAATGTCAGGAAATAGTCAAGCCCAAAAAACCCAAGGTGATGTCTTCAGGTGACTTGTTTTTTTGTGACTTACAGTCCAGAACCTAAAGATATTCAGTTTCCTGTCACACAAGACATGTAAAAGCAGCAGATTACCAACACTGTGAAGCAGAGAAAGTTTGGCATTTTTGCTTGAAAATGTAGGAAAAAAATTAATTAATTATTAAAGTAATTTCAGATAAATTTTCAGTTGATTGACCAGTTGCTTCACTCACTAATTGTTGCAGCTCTAAAGTTCCCTCTGAGGTGCATGCTCTGATTTGTCAGTAGTGTTTCATGTTGTTGTGATTTTTTTTTTTCCATGAAGGTTTTGCATGTTTTTTTGTGTGTTCCACTTGCACAAGTTTTTGTGTAAAAGCTGTCGCAGCATCAGCACAACATGCACCACCCCATTGAGAAATCCTTCACAGAGGGCAGATGGAAAGGCAGCGTACAGTAGAGCAGATGCAGAGTTTGGATGGCAGATTGAGTTGTGAATATCTGTGCTACTTTTAGTCGCTGGACACCACTCTCATGTTTCCCTGCGTCTGCCAGACCCCTGTCTGTGTTCCGATGAACCTGGTGCCAAGGCTTATGTATAAGCAGTTCCCACGCTCGCTCTTGGAAAAGGATCCTGTGTGATTCTCAGTTATCCTTTCAATGATTTTAAGCACTGGTTGAGACTCACTGTGGTAATGGTGCAGCAAGAAAAACAAGATTTGAAGTGGTAGAGCATAGCTGATAAGTCTGAACTCCTCAAAGATGATAGCGGCATTCAAAAGTAGCTCTGTTTTCCCCACTTGTCTTTGCTCATATCTCCAGCTCCTGATACTCAGGTCCTCTCCTCTTAAAGCCCTCAAGGCCGCTCCTCCAGGCTTTGATGCCCACACTCTTTGAAACAGGTGGACAGACGCAGGCATGAGTAACAGTGGGACCAAAGAGCCGTCTCCCCAGCCGAGCACTGCCCAGTCACCTCCTGAGCCTCAGCGCAGGGGCAGGGGTCGGCCAAAGAAACAGCAGCAGGTAGGACGTCGGTCTCTAAAGGAGCCATTTGATCAGCTTTGACTCTAAATCATTTAAAGTCTGGAAAACAAAGCTAGTTGATTATGTGTCTGTGTCTCCCTGCTGTAAAAAAGAAAAGTCTTTCACTGATTAGTTATGGCTCCACATCTCTTTCTTCAGGAGCCTGTTGGACCACTGACTCCAAAGCGACCGAGAGGACGACCGAAAGGCAGCAAGAACAAAGGCCCCAGATCTACACTTAAGGTTTTAACTGATCACAGTATCTATGATCTTGATAAATCAATGTATATTTGAACTTCTGTGTTGCCAGGCACCCTATATCATACATTTTTGTTAAATCACAAGAAATGTGAATTTATCAATGATATAAGAAATAGAGATGCAATGACTGACTAATTGATTAGTTGTCAGCTACTAAATTAGTCGCCAGCCAAATGTATAACCAATTAATTGGTAGTAGTATTTTTTAAGAGGAAAAAAAAGTACAAATTCTCAGATTCCAGCTTCTTAAATATGTATATTTTCTGCTTTCTTTACTCCTCTGTGAAAGTAAACTGAAAACCTTTGGGTTGTGGACAAAACAAGACATTTGAGGACAACATCTTTGGCTCTCATCAACAATTTTGTGACATTTTATAGACCGAATAACAAATTAATTAATCGAGAAGATAATAAAGAGATGAACTGACAATGAAAATTGTCATTAGTTGCATTCCTGATTAGAAAATACTAGAAGAAATAGTGACTTTGGACGTATCTGTGACTTCTTACTTGAGTCAAAACAACCTTGATCTCCATCATGGCAGAAAAAAAAGAATCTGTACCACACAACATGTTTGTTTTACAACTGATGGCAGCACTTTCTAAATGTTTGTTTCCATGTAACACGTTCTTCTGATATGTA
>JAPZEB010000012.1:16870232-16895845 GCA_029783705.1 Chaetodon striatus
CAATGAAGATGAGTTTACATATCACCTTGGGTTGGTCCTTCACCTTCTCAAAATGATCCCACACTTTGGATTTCCTGTCCGACATGTTATTAACTAGCCTGTGGAATAACCGCAGGTACCAGCCCGAACGAACTGTCACATATCTGTTAAATAGTGTAATAAGATCACAGCTTAATTTGATAAACAAAGGTGTGTGTCAGTTGTACTGAGAAAAATGTTTTTCAAGTGCTCAGCTGTTTATAATTTTATCTGAACCTGGTTTTGATCCGGGCGCTTGTTGAATAGATGCACGGGTCATTCAGAGCCGTGTTTTTATAGTTTTGCTCAGTATTTTGCAATTTTTATGAGAGTCAATTAGATTTTTTTTACCTTATACACACACACACACAGTCTCAACTACTACTAAAAGCCTGGTAAAAGCCTCTCATCTAATCAACCCTGATAAGCCACAGACCTTTTGTCAAACCCATCAACCAATGCAGCGAGTTTGAAAGGCTGTGTTGATGTGCTCTGTGCAGCCTTATTTGTAGCATTGTTATTAAACTGGGTTTGAGACAGTGATTCAGCAAAGTCACAAATGTAGTGTGGAACATTTTTAAATGTCTAATCAAAGTCATAATGCTCCAGAATCAATGTTTTTTTTTCTGTATCCACCAGGGCTTGCTAATAATAAATACTAGTTTAGTTGTTTTCATTTTTTGTCTACTAAAATACTATACCAGGAATCCAAACCAGTGGCCTGTCCGGCGAAGCCAGTTCAACATACCCAGGATATCTTTTCTTTATCTGGTTTGATTAACCCTAACATGGGCCATCTTGATAACCGGTACTACAAAGCAGGTTATCAACTATTTCAGTCAACTCTTGGTTTTCTTATTCAGCCACAAGCACGGTTGTGTGAAAGAGGCAGGGGTGTTAATTACGAGTGACATCATCAGACCTGTGAATGAAGGAGGCTGCTTCATATCATATGAGATGAAACGGTACAGAAAGTGTGTGGGACACTAAAATGTCAGTGACGTGGGATCTAAACGATCCTCTGTAATCCTACAACGAAAAATGTAGAAACATTGTGAATACTATTCAAAAGTCACCATCGGCCGAGACTTAAATTACGTGCAGGTATCAGTAGGCTTCATACGAAATTAGTATAGAGCAGTGGTTCCCAACCTTTTTTTTTTTTTTGAGGGCACTGTATCCTCGTGACACACATTTAAAATATTTTCTACACTGCTTTATTTATTTATGTTAAATACATGAATAGGCTTTTAATATAACCCTCAATTTTATTTGTTTTTGACACATAAATGAATTCAATTTTGACACATAACACATTAAAATGATTTCATCGCTTAAAATAAAGAGGGCTTTGCGACCCCCCCCATGGCTCTTTGGCGCCCCCGTAAGGGTGTTGCGGTGGTAGGGGACCTCTGGTATAGAGTATTTTTTGCTGTCTAGTTGGAAGATGATGAATATGTCACATATAACACTTAAAAATAATGTCAGACTGTTTCTGCTATTTATAATAACGGGAGCCAATTAACAGTATGTGGATTATTTTTGTAATTAAATATATATTTTTCTAGTTCTCATGGCAGGTGTCGTTAATTTGAGCTGTAGTGATGGAAACAGAGTGTACAAATAGCAACACCATCGCTGTGGATTAAAGTAAACTTTGCATAAGTTAAAATACAGGCAAAATCATGTGTTTCTGAAGCTCTGATTGTTAGAAGCTCTGCTTTAAAACCAGTGGAAATAGAGCCCTTGAACAATGTAATTATTCTACTGAACTATAACATTATATAGGCTTACTCTTTTTTACCTGAGACTCTAGATTTTTGTCCATTGGTACTTTTTCCTTCAGTGATCTGTTTGGTCAGAGGTCGACAGCCTGTGATCCGATACCCTGAAGTTAACCTGCTCCAGAGCAGGTTAGCAGGTTAGCTGTTCAGCGTGAGTTACCACAGTGATTTATCCCGTTAAAAAGAGAACCAGCCTCCTAGTAGTGAAAACCAAGAGTTAAACCTGAAGTTTCCTCGCTAAAACCAAATCCCACTTCATAGTACAGGCCTGTGTGTGTGTTCGTGTGTCATCAGAACTGGAACCTTTTTGAAAATGAATCATTTCGTTCCATCTTCCACCTCTGTGCCATCACATGCTGAGGCTTTTAAAACTTGTGAACCACTGCAGCTCTTTGGAGAGCTCAGTAATGGTCTGCTGCTGCAGTCTCAACCCCAGGAGTGCACACTGCTCCAGTTGTCCAAGCAATCCTATTGGGAAATCCTTAAAAGGACGGCACTATAGAGACAGTATATTTTATCAGCAAGAAGACGCGACTGTTGTGTCGGGCTGCACCGATGTCTGAAACGCAGAGACCGAGATTCAGTCTCATCTTTGTGAGATGTTTTTAAGTTGAGAGCTTTCTGCTATGTTTGAGGCTATTTCTCACCATCAGAGAAATAGCATGTGGACAAAATGTCAGCTGGGGCAGAATCAGTGCTTTCAAAGTGTTTGCCGATTTATAATAATACATTTTATCCTGTGTGGGAACTTGCAGCCTCCTGAACCCATGAGGAATCTTTCTAAAGTCTCTGAGCAGCGTTTTAAGCCCTGAGTGCCGTCTTATGTTTCAAGTAGAAGCCTCTTTCAGCAAGTTTGGGCTCCAACTTGGAGACACCCAGCAGGCGTTCTTACCCTTCTGCTGATGGGGGTGAAAAGGTTTGGGATTTTGAAAAATCCTCTTTTCAAAGTTTGTGTTTTGTTTGCTTTTGGACTTGAGTTGGTACGGACTGAATGTTTCATTTGAATAAATCCTTACTGAGACTACAAGGCTTTTCAGATCGTCCTCTGACAAGCGGCCATCAGACTAAATTACCGGTCTGCCTGCTGCCCTGTCAGGAAGACGTTCAAGCTATACAATGGAGCAAAGATTGCTGTCACACATAAATACAGGGGATCCGACTATACAGTTTTGTCATTCAAATGTATTTTCCTGTTCATCCAAAAGGCTCTCTGTTGTCCCTTTGTTCGTAGCACAGGAGCTAAACATGTCACTTTTGAAGTGGCTTTACCCAGAACTCCTGATGTTTCCAGTCAAGTTGCTCTTTTATACCATTTTATGAGATGTATATCAAGTTATTTCAACTTAAGGTTTAATCTGTGCTTTCAGACGAGTTTAAGAATTGCACCAACAGAAATGGCAGCAATCGCTTTATCAAAATGAGTGAACCTAACCGTTAAAGTAAACATGAATTATTCAGTTGCAAATAAGCTTTGATGATAAATGATGCTGTCTTGGTATGAACGAGACAAATAGTTTTAAGCTCAGTTAGAGGCTCTTAGAGGCTGACTAAGAATTTTCCTACTCAACCAGTTGTCATTATGGCCGTTAGTCGACTAGTCTACCGCATGTTTATGATATTATTTTAATTATTGTCTTTGGACTTGGGTTTCCTGCCTGACATGTTATTAACTAGCCTGTGTAATGACTGCATGTACCAGCCCTAAGCAACCTTAACGAGCATCGTTTCATAGCCTGTTTACCTGAAATCCTGCAGCAGAGCTGATATTCCTCCAGGAGCTGTTTATATCGTCTGTGGGACAGATGTCAAGCTCTGGGTTGCCCTGCACTAACATGATCAACTTTTCTGTGTTTATCAGACTGAATAGTTACAGAAGGAAAGATATCTGTCGGCTGTGATTGGTTTGTAACGTGACTCCTGTCTGACAGCTGAGCGTGGCCTCTTCCTGTGTCTGTCCTTTCAAATTAAATTCCCACATGGTCCAGTCATATAGGTTTTGATTTATTTTGACAGGGCACAGGTCCTAATAGAGTTTCAAGTTGTTGTTTTTTGTTGTTTTGTTTTTCTGTCTGCAGCTAAGTGACCAATGAGATCTTGCTGACTAATAACCTTTCTGGCCGACTAACGTGTGGTTGACTATCAGGGGGCAGCCTTATAAAATACTCTACTGATATCTGTATCACTTTAAAAGGTACCTAGATTTATTGAGTAGAAAGATGACAATAAATGAGATGGCAACCATGGTCACCACTAGACACCATCAGCAGTCCACTAGATTAAATTTTTAATCAACAGCAGGAACCAATTTGAAAGCAGTACACTGCTAACTATCTGTGTTTGGTAACTAACAACACAGCAATGATAATGATCCGTCCTTAATGGTTGTGTTTACACAGAGGCTTTTAATCTAGTTATAGAAAAAAAAAATGATAAAAGGATAAAAGGGTTCATTCAGGCTGACATTTTATGCCGTTTTAAATCACAGGATTAATCATGTTGTCGGAGGCATCTTAGAAAAGTTTTTTTGTTTATTTTTTTTGGATGTTTGCTACTGAATAAACAGGGCCGATCATTTTATTAACCACACATGGTAATACTTTCATGAGGTTTGTCAGAAGTATTTTATTTTTAAAGGTACAAAATCTGACAACTGGCTCTAACCGCCTAGAACAGCAATCGAGCTCCTTTTGGCCAGAGAACTAATTGGTTATGAGGCAGTTATTTTGAGATCAATTTGAGGTAATAAGCTGTAAAGTAACATTGGGAAACTAAGATTAAGCACACAATTAGCTCTATAACCCACAAATTTTGCTTGGTGCAACATTCCCACCAAGTCCTAACTCTGTGATCTGTTACATTTTAACACAGCATCTCCTCAAGTAGATCAAGACCTAATGCATGTGTTATCTTTGGGGTTTGGTCATCTGCAAAAAGTTCAGGAAAATTCATTAGGGCTGAAACGATTCCTTGAGTAACTGGAATAAATCAGCTCCTATTACCTCCGCAGAAAAGAGTTACAGAGTTTGTAACTTTTAAGAACGCTGCTGCGCTATTCGGTCAATTACTCAACTTCACAACTGAAAAGTTGTTTGACTCAGAAAGTAGTGACCTTACCACCACACTACTGAGAATGCTGTTATATTCTTAACATCCCTACTTGTAGTGACACTACTGCCCGACACTGATTATTTTTGACAGCGTAAGAAATAGCGACATAGCCTGAGTGTGAAACCGCTGACTGCGTGAGAGCTGACAGCTCTGACTTTCAAAAAAGGATAAAAATTTGTTGTTCATTCTGAGACTTTACTTATTTTCTCTTTTGTTAATTATGATTGTCCTTAAATAAAGCTAAAGTAACTTAATGGAAACAAGCAGTATTTCTTATCCGATTCCTCGATTTATCGCCAGAATAATAATAAGAACTGATAGCTGCAGCCCTAAATTTCATAACTTTCATTTGGAGATCTGTGTCTTTCAAAGATCTTGTTGTTTTTTGATCTGTTTTTTTTTTTTTTTTGCGATTTGATAATTGCAGTAGGCCATATTGCAATTTTGATAACGTTTCTTTTAATTGTTAAGCCGTAACTGAAAAGTGACTGAACCGGTGATAAACCTTTATGTCCCACATGAGCTGTAGCCTGTCCCCTGTATCTCAATTAAAAGCAGTAGTTGAGGTGATTAGGTTTTGCTTGTCATATCACCAGAAAAAGGGGCGGATTAAAGCAATTAGAAGTCATTGCTCTGAGCGTTGCACTTTTGTATTCATGAGCTTAGAGAAAGAGCTCTGGGTATTTATTCATCCAGGATCAGCCTGAAATCACGACATTGATGACAGCCATGCATTCATTACGGCAGAGTATACCGGGCGTGAGGCCAGTGGCTTTTTTCTACTGGCCCTTAACCATGGTTGACAGATGTATTGTCAGCTTATAGAGCATACAATACTGGCCTATGGACCTGTACGCCCCACAAACACATTCGGCCCAGATGTATTTCTTTCATGCTGCATTTTATTCTGGGATCCATGAGCTTCTGTGATGGGTGGATCAGGATGGGTGGATGCGGTTAGTGTTGGCAGGAGCAACAGTGTTGAATGCTAATTGTTTTGAAGGGCACAGGATTCATTGGTTGTTATGGTAACAAGAGACTGTGCACAGGAGTGCAGTAGAGACATTGGGAATGAACGACAGATAGACAGACAGATTGATTGAGAGATAGACAGATACAAAGATAGACAGGAGGAGAAAGAAAATGAGAGATAGACAGATAGAGACATATAGTATATACAGTATATAGAGAGACAAGATTAACAGTCAGACGGACAGACAGACAGAGAAATACCCACACTGCTGTGAGTTCAACTGAACTCTCTATGCCCAGGATACACTGTCCTTGTGTCTGAAATAGTGGCGGAGGAGCAGTGTTTGGTTTGTAATTTATAAGGTAGATTGAAAAAAGATTAAAAAAAAAAAAAAAAAACCCCCGTAATGAACAGGGAAGAATTTTAATAAAAGGCTGCAAAAATAGGGCTTTGATTCTCTTATCCCTGCAGCGAGAGCTTAACCAGAAGATTACCAAGGTCCACCGGGGGGAATATGCATCTTCAAAGTATGCCGATACAAAATCAATAAATGTGATAGCATTTAGTTTAATAACACCACTAGATATTCCTCACCAGCCAATACCAACTATGTGATGGACACTTTCAAAAAAAGGTGAACACCTCTTGCACTCAGTAGCCAGAAACTCATTATTTCAGTTAAAGCTAAATGTTCAGCGTTAGCTCAGTAGATAAAGGAATCCTGAACATCTAAGCCTACAACTCTGTGAGAACATTGCTATGATATGCTCAAGAGTAAAGCACATAAAAAGAATACAATATAATGAGGGGCTCTATAAAGTTAGGCTTTCATGGACTCAAAAGATTAAGAGGTCAATACCACTGCAGAAACTTGGAACTTGTGATTCCTATAAAAAGCTAGCTGGCAGTTGCTGGTATCTCTTAGCATTTCGCAATCTCTCCTGCACCACTTACTTAATAATATAAAGCACTGTAAGCTTAATTTAGACACCAGCTTCTAAAGAGAGCACTGTTTACATATCATGTGGAGGCTAATTGACAACTCTAATTGCCCAATGGAAACCTCCTGCCTTGAAGGGTGGGTAGAGACAGATGCAATTGTAGCTGCTTTGTAGGATGCAGGATGTGGAGTTTCTGTGAAACTGCGTCCATCTTTCTTGGGAGCAATGCTTAAAATGCAGGCTACATAATTTCCTGTCAGTTCCTGCGTGCCCTGGTGCTTCACTTAAAAACTGAGAAGACCAAACACTGATCACATTTGTATCTTCCAAAAACAGAAACCATTGCTAAAACATTCCTCCTCAGTAGCAGTCCCTTGAAGTACTCAACATACGATCATGGAAGATTAAAAATCACAACAGTGGCTTTAGTAAAGAGGAAGGTACCACTCTGCTTTGCAAAAACCATAAAAGATGTTCTTTCAGATAATGGAAGACTTGGTTCAAACAGAAATGTCTTTGTGTCATGCTAAAACACCGAATACTGTGTACTGCCCATCAAGTTGTATGAACTAGTCTTGTTCACTTTGTCAAAAGTGTCTGCCAAATTATGTCTTGTAAATTCCTTAACTATTCCACTCCAAGCCTTTTTCTTACATCTGTGCTCCAAGCATGACGTCGTGCAAAGTTTGTTTACATCGGAGCAACTGATGTTGATGCTAACAACAGTTAGTAACTAGTACCTGTAAAGCCCTTTTCCCTCTGCACAAAAAAACCTACTGACACCCACTAAATTTTCACTTTTAAGTTAATGGGAAAGGTTACAGCCAGAATTCACGCCTGGGACAACTGACTCTGTAGTTATCATGGGTATTTATTGGCTCCAGTTCCGATCAGCTTCAATCAATGGAAATACAATGACCTTAGGGGGCGCACTAATTTTAAACCTCTTAAAATTATCTTCCCAGCAGCACTTGAACATAATTCCAAATAGTTGGTACAAAGTTTGAGAAACAGACTGAATAGGTAAGAGATATAAAAAGCGGTAATCCATGTAACTTTCCCCGCAGGCCTCCATGCAGCTTTCTACTGTTTACTAACCCATTTTCCAGCCTGATTGTGATGTCTAACATGACAGAGCAGTAAAAAACAGAATAGCATATCTGGCTACTGAAAAGCCATGTACAAGGCTCTAATCTACTGGCAACAGGTAAGCAGTCTATCGCCTATTTTTAGCAGGTGTTCCCCCGTTTTAAAAAAACACACATTCATGCGCTAATTTTGGTGGAAAGGGGGTATAACTAATGACGTCAATGATGCCTCTGTTCCATGCTGCTTTCTACTGCTTACTAACCTGTTTTCCAGCCTGTCGGTGACATTGTACATGACAAAGCAGTATAAAAACCAACAAAACAAACAAACAAAAAACACAGAATGGCATACTTGGCTACTGCAGAGCCATGTACACAGCTATAAGCTACTGCCAATGAGAAAGTTTTTTGCCCATTTTTAGCAGGTGTTCCTGCATTTAAAAACCCACATACATGCACCAATTTTGGTGTAACGGGATAATAATTAATGGCATTAATGATGCCTCTGTTCCATTTAGTTGTGCCAGTAAACCAGCAGGACAACACCAGGGTACTGACAGTGTTACACCTAAATGTTATGACACTCTTTTTTATATTACTCAAAGTACAAATATGACAAAGAGGTTAACTACTTGGAAATACAACAAGGGTCTGACTCGTTCCCGTTTGTCACATCTGATTTGGTGGTCAGCCCTATATGCTGTCCGAGAAGGATTGCTCGATGGCTACCCCATTTGACCACTGCTACGCTAAAGTACAGCTAGCTAGCTTGCAGCCTTCTTGGTGGGCGTTTTCCAAGTGTCCAACCCACCAGTAGACTGAGCTGATGGCAAAGGACATTTATCAAGGTCCAGACAATGGCTAAAGCTTTTCTCAGGATATCTTACACCGTCACTCTCATTACTGGAAGAGCCATGTGTGCTGCTCACATCAGCCACAGGCACCTATGGCTACGCTTTTCCATGCCTCTAAAGCTGCTTGATACGTAGCACTAAACAGCAATTTAGCTTTCTACATGGCTACATTGACCATCTCCCCTTACCACACCAGCAGACCAAACTGATGGCTGATGACACTGTGGGCAACCAGTCAACAGTGCAGGCCCTTTCCAGGCATGTGGTTCACCAGATGGAGAGCCACGTGCCCTGCTCAGGTTGCACAACGGCTCCTCTGGCTCGACCTTTTGTGTGCTGAAGGAGCATCAGCCTCTTAATCTCTATTTTCTCCCTCTGCTCCACTTCAATCTGCTAACGAGCTGTTTATGTCACATGTGAGGAGACTGCTCTCCCTTTCTTTCCACCAGGTACTTGCTGCTCGAACTCTGTTCTCTCCACACTGTGTTGTGTATATTATTATCTCTCTGTCTCACTAGATACCTGCGCTCAGAGTGTTATCTCTGCAAGGATGGAGCTTTGCAGCCAGGCCCCTTCCAGGCTGGACGGGACATCGTGGAGAAGATTCGCACTTCAATTCAATATCACCCTCCCCCCTTCTGTTTCCGACCCCACTGAGATAGCAATGTTGAAAGAGGAAAGAGTGTTTCTTTTGATTCCTTAGGAGGGACTACATGTGGATTCTGCTTCCTTGTATTTTCCTGTCCTCAACATGTCAGAGGGCATGTGGCTAATACTGGATTTTTGTTTTCTTATATGTACAAAACAGACCTAGCGAATTCTGATGCCATATCCACAGCACATCCCAGAGGCTAGGTGACACCCATAGATTTGACATGAATACTTTTCCATTGTACCCCATTAGAGGAAATTCGTACTTTATTTGCCTTCAGGGGTATTATGTTCCAGTATGGCCACTTTCCCTCCAGCCACAGTCTGCCTCTGTGCACACGCCCCAGGTGTGTTGAAACGGTGCTGACTGGTTAATTCTTGCCCCTTCGCGACAGGAGGTGGAAGCCTGCACCTCTCTGGCATTTCAACACATCACATGTCGATTTGGAGAGGTGTTAGGAGATTTTGCTGCACTTGCAGGAGCATGTGTAGACAGCCCATGGGGTCACCTGGGAGCTGACCATGCTCCTGCTTGGGTGCATGTCAGCAGCTGGGCTGCTACACTTACAAAAAAAAAAGATATCTGGATTAAGTTTCTTTGCCAATACCAAGTGTGATATGATATTTATATTTAATTAAATGATTGATTAAATCATCTTGATTGAATACGTATGTATCTAGAACACTGTAATAACAGGTATAGCTTTCTGACACTGGCACACCTTATTTTTAACAACCTAGTTCATCCAAACACAGAAGGCTGTAAAATTTAATTTTGGCCTACTTACAAAAACAAAAACATAAATACAACTCTAAATCCCTGAGATGATAATTTGCAAGGAACTAAAATTATCACATGACCTCTGTGTCTGGCAGAATATGGTAGGTCATTTTTGTTGGAAATTTTACTTGACAAAGTACAACATGTTAGATTCGCACAGGATTAAGAACACAGACGGCCACCCCATGATAATACCGGTATATTTTTTAATATCATAATAAAAAATTAATATGGTGATACTGGCGATTTTCGACTTGTTGACATTTTGACGTCATACTGTTACCCACGGCAACAAAAAAACATGACTGAAAGTGAAATAATAAGCGACTCCGAGGTGGTTCCAAAAAGGAGCAAGTTACTGCTCAGAGGGAACTCAGTCATCGGCTCCTCTGGCAGCAGCACAGCATCTTTTCCTCTCTTTCTCACCATGCACACATGGAAGTCGGTGTCATCAAGTCATTAAACCTTCAGTAATGTAAACGTATGTATACATAAAGGTATATATGTGTGTGTGTGTTTGTGTGTGTGTGTGTGTGTGTGGTGTGTGTGGAGAGGGGACGGGCTTGCGGGTTAAAATGGGAGGGGTGGGGGGTTAAAGAAAAAAAGGAACCAACCTGAACCGTTTTATTGAAACATGTTTCTAAATCAAGTGTCATGAATCCTCATATGAAATGGGAGCAAGATGGTGACATTGTTAGCGACGTTACAATATAAACATGGTGCGCTGAAGTCATTATTATGAAAGTAGACGTGAAAGGTTTTATTCCAAAATGAAATATCCAGCTCTACCTACAGAAACATCCTTGTACTCTTTGCTCAGAGTAAAAGAAAATGCAGAGAATTACATTAGCACTTGCCAGTGTAAGCTAGAGTTCATTAGATTAATAACTCTAGTGTTTGTTTTTTTTCCTTTCAACCAGCAGTAAGAGAAAAATCACCCAAAGGTTTATATGGATATCTCATTTTTGGAAAGAAACCCTTCACATTTACTTTGGTCAACAGCAGTGTTGACGCGTCATTTTACCACACTCAGGATTTTACTATTAACAGTGCTTTTACACCATATTGAAACCTCAGGTACAAAACTATTCAGGAACATGTCGTCAGTCTACTCAGTAATAATTATTGTGCTGTGTTTGTTGTGCATTTCTGATCTGTATTTGACATTACCAGTATGCCTTGACACGAAGACCTCATTTAAACCTCAGTTGCCCTCAGTCTCTTAATCTCTCATTCTACCTCAGTAACACAAAAGATCTCCATCAAAGTAACGCTCCACTCCCTCAGCAGCAACATACGCACACACAGATTCATGTGCAGATATACAGCTCAGACAGGCAAGGGGTTTTCAGGCCTTCATACAAACACAGAAGCGGAGGATTTTACTATGGGTGTACAAATAAAACCATCAGTGTCATTTCTTTTTTTTTTTAAAAAACTGTATTTGTTAAACGCTGAAGTGAGACTTGGTTTGTCATCCTGGGAAATAAAAATGCAACCAATAGTTTACAAAAAACTTGATTAAGTACTTGCTTTTTAGGGTGTAGTTCCTTTTGAAATACTTTTTTTTTTGGGTCTGTTACTCCTTTCTCATTTTTACTACATCATGTAATTTCTGATTCTTACACTGTAAATTGTTTGTGTGACACTCTTAATAGGTGTGATTTGAAAAGAACGGGCAGCAAATCACCACACAGTGCTGAAATACATGGCAGTTATGGGAAACAACCAGACAACACCACAGTAACCTTGCATTGAAATTGCCAAATAAATTGTTGGAAATTAGTTAATACTAAACACTGATTGAATAACCCTGTCTTTGTTTAACTGCTTAAAGAGAGAAAAATGGACACAAGTTTTTTCTTCCTTTTCTGTTTGACCATTAAAAGCGAGACTTTTATTTTTAGTGAGCAGCGACCACAGTGGCTACACTGTGACAGTAATGGGTGAATGGTAAATGCTAAAATATAATGTAATATAACGAGTAGAAATGAGTTAGTAAAAGTAAAGCCGTTGCAGGAAATCCCCAAATTGTGTTGATGGTGTGCTTTATTGCTTATTATACCATGGTTTGAGTGAAAACTCAATTCTGACTGGCTGCAGAGTGTCTATTAAAGGTCTAGTGTGTGTAATTTAGGGAGATTTAGTGGCATCTATTGGTGAGGATTGTATATTGCAACCAGCTAAAACATCTCCTGGTTAGGATTCCTTCAGTGTTCATTGTTCCAGAGGTTTTTATCAGGAGCCGAATTATCCACAGAGGTCTCTTCTTCCTCTACAAAACAAACACATTTGGTGATTAAAACCAGCAAAAACGCTCAATTAAGCAGTTTCATGTTAAAAAACTGTTTCTCCTATGCTGTTCGGCTCATTGCAGACAATCCAAAGTGTGCTTACCTTTTTTCTGATCCAGACATTCAGGAGGTTTTTACCAGAGTCCCAATTATCTGCTGAGGTCTCCTCTCTAAAACAAAGGGACCTGGTGATTTATGACAGTAAAAACAATGAATGTAGTTGTTTCACATAAAGAAAAAATCTGCATTTTTCTGATGCTGCCTATCGCGGAGGGG
The DNA here is from genome assembly GCA_029783705.1 of Chaetodon striatus. Classification (NCBI taxonomy): domain Eukaryota; kingdom Metazoa; phylum Chordata; class Actinopteri; order Chaetodontiformes; family Chaetodontidae; genus Chaetodon; species Chaetodon striatus. Next base: position 16,883,001 of record JAPZEB010000012.1, read on the forward strand.
CTGCTAACTACAGTGGTTGAGGCAAAAACATGAATGACCCTATGCCAGAGTTTGGTTTGTCCATTCTGGACTACTGTAGAAACATGCCAGTGTGACATGGCGCCCTCTGTGGACAAGGATCCAATCCCTGTGTAGATATAAACACTCGTTCTAATCTAACGAAAACAGTTCCTATTGTCAGGTAATTATACACCAAAGAAAAAATATTAATTATTTTATAGTCCTTTTTCTGCCAATATATCCCCCTAAATCCTGCACACTGGACCTTTAATTTCTGACCCCTTCCAAATGAACGCACTGACTACGTATTATCAGACTGTATCTATGATGAGTAACCATAGCAGCAGGAACACCGTCAAAACCTCTGTTTATAGTTTATTGCAACACGTTAACAAGCTAACATCTAATTACAACAGTGACGTGGCTGGATAGCCAGCTAGTTTTGTTGTCAAACATACTGTCAAATTATACTTACTGTTCGTCAGCCGTGTAGAATATTACTGACTTTAAATCTTGCAGGCATAACGTTAGCTTTCTGGCTCATAGCTGAGTGGAAGGGCTCCATGCGCTGAGATAAAATAGCTCCCTTATCTGAAGTTCGTCCCATTTACTGGAGTAATGAATGTCTCCATTGCATATGAATCTTATGAGATGGTAGTAATTGTTCCTCGTATTAGTCAAACCCTCAGGTGTTACAGTGAAACTGAGTCATGGCTTGTAAAAAACTTTAGATTTTGATTGCAAAATGCTTGAAAAAATAAATGAATGCCTCTCAAGGTGTCCATAATCATGACTTCATTTACTCCGAGGAGGCAATTGTCCAACGTCATCCAGTAATTCCTGATAATGGACACCTTTTCGGGCACTTTACCTTACTAAATTCAGTGCTTTTCATTTATTCTTTTAAAAGTTTCATAGTCGTGCTTTAAAGGGTCAGTTCACCCAAATTACCAAAAAGAAAACAACCAAACAAAAAACTATCTCTTACCTCTTATGGTGTCCAGCAGTGCAGATGGGTTTGGTTTAAAGATACCTGTTTCTGAGACACTCTAATAAAATGAAAATGAATGGATTTCTTTTTTTTTTGTCACACTATTGTGCTCATGGTGTTGAAAAGATAAACAAAATTATCTACATGATTTAAATACCAGAGGTTAAGTGGAAAAAAACCCACACTTAAAGGTTGACTCATAAAAAATAGTAGATTTGATCTGCAATGAATCAGTAATGACTTTGGTACTATGGAAGTATAGATCGAAAAATCGAAAGTGAAGAGGTTTGAGACCTTGTCAGTCAGGATTTCAATTACCAGGATAAATGTTGCAATTGTACATTTCTGAAAGCCACGGATATGAAACATTTGCAAGTTATTATGTCATGGATATGTTGAAACTGTTTATGTTTCAACAATGCTGCGGTTAACATGTGATTATGTTTAGGCATAAAAACACTTTGTTATGGTTAGGAAAAGACCATGTTTTGGCTTTTAGAGGCACAAATTTTGTCTGGAAATACCGCCAATGGCTTACATTTAAACCCAGTTTTGTTGTATATCTTGAACAATGGTCTGCAGCTCGGCAGCCATCTCGCCTAGGTGTTACGCCATCCCCTCCACCTCCTGATGACAAAGTCGGCTCATATCTGTGTAATCAGAACTGCGTTACCTTAGTGTGAAATGCACAAGTGAAACGTATCCGTGGTTTGCAGAATTGCACAATGCCAGCATTTCCTTCTGGCGACTGGGGCGGGATTTCTGCGCCTAAACTGACAGTCAGCCTGTTGCAAATACTTCAACTTCCTCAGTCCCTGTGTCATCATGTATGGTAGTCATTTATCCAACAGTAACTGAATATCACTTACCAGTTACATGACTTTAATATCACCCATATATTATTGTTTATATATACATAACTTGCTTAGTTTCATCACCAATCTTTTGGATCCCAGTCATTTCCTGTATTTCAGCAATGTTGACTGAATTGCTGCCAGAGGAACTTAATTCATTTACAGGTATGTTTCCTTGTTCAGCTGCATTGACTATACTTATTTTGCCCTCTGGACTACCTCTGAAAACTAAGAAGCCTGGGATGTCTGTGAGTAAATGCTTGGTTAAGTTGTATCTGACTGTTTCTGTCAGACCTGCAGGCGATGTGTATCATGAAATCTTGAAATAAGTGTCAAACTAGTACTGTTGTAGTCCATTCATCTCATCTCACTACATCCATGTCGCCATAATGTATGGAAGTCAGCCTGAAGGGTGCCTCATAAGGCCCTGACACACCAAGCCGATGGTTGGTCGTCAGTAAGCTCCTGTTGCCCTTGTCTTTGCCGTGTTTCCAGTGTAGTCGGCTTGTTTTCAGCTGATTGCTGTATGTTGAATCGGAGACGGTGGAGCCCTTCGGTAAATAAAATCACTCTGATTGGCAGTTAAGCTCAGAGCACAAGAAGAAAAACTGAAGTGAGGAACGTAAACAAACAGCTCAACTCATGAGGGAAGGAGATCAAAACAAACTTGTTATATAAAATTATTTTATTTTGCCATTGAGCTCTTTAGCACAAATTTCATAACGGTTTTTGCTATTGTTAACTGGCACATGGTAAATATGCTCTATTCTTTTAACATTGGATTATGTTAATGTGCCATCTGGCTAACTAGAGTCATAATGGTCTTCCAAATTCCCTTTTTGAATGACAGACTACCGCCGCCTGCTTGTATGAAGACTTATTTCCTCTCACACAGGTGCAGAGCGTACATGCTGGCTGGCCGTTAGCTGTAGTCTTTGCAGTATGTTCATGTGCAGCCTTTTGGCCAAGACACAGGGGACGTGTGGCAACGAAACAGGCTGCTTCTATCGCCGCTCTCTGTTTAATGTTGGTTTGGTGTGTCTGGGCCTTTAATTTAACTACAGCTGGGTCAATGTTTGTTTTCTGGATATTTACTCTCTCTATGGGGACAATGTTGTTCTGTGATCTTACTGGTAGTGATAGAGTTACATACAGTACTTGATCCATTTTCAACTATTGAAAAGTTGAAGTGTAACTTGAGAAATCAACTTGTATGCCTTGTTTTTAACACCATTTTGTAGTTATGTTATTGATGTGCCCTCATCCACTTTATTAATACAACTCACAAACCTGTGATATATATTTTGTTATGATTCTTTACCATGTGATTTGTGTTATTCTGCTTCTGTATCGCTTATCAATAAAATATCACACATGTCGAACCTCTTTGTGATGGATCTGAACAACAAAACCTCTTTTTGTCAAATTGGTTTAAATAGTTTTAATGTATACAGACGGAAACAATCCTTCATTGCTCAGTGAAGAAGAAACAAAATGGAGAGGAACAGTTCACTTAAGGATGGTAACACATCCAGAGTTCAAGCTTGTCAGAGACAAAAGACCACAAAATCAGTATAATAACACAAATTTACACTTCTCTCTTATCAAACATGGACAGAGATATTGAAGCTCAGATGAACTTCACTGACAAGCTACCAAACAGTTTAACAGCAATGACACAACATGATTCAAGAAAAGTGCATCACTCTGCATTTGTGCGCCACATGGTAACAGTGCAAGATCATATGTGATGCCTCCCGTTATGCTCCCTTATCATACATGCACCCTACGTCTTTGTTTTTTTGGCCACACAGTCTGTGTCGTAGAGATGAAAACGTTCACCAAAGCTCCAGTTGTTCCCAAAAACAGTCCAGTTTTCCCTTTGTTTTCCTTCCTGAGAGACAGTGGGCTTTTCTCATTTCACAGTTTGCACGTCCTCGATTCCTTTCCTCACCTCCTCTCCTCACATCTTAGTCCCACCTGAGATACGAGCAGAGGAGGCTAAAGAGGAGACAGAGGAGAGAGGAGTCGAGGCGACAGGCATTTAACAAAATGAGGCATTTAAAGTGACATCAATTAAGGCCACACGTAGACAGATATTTTTCAAATGGATATTTTCTTCTATGTCTTTTACCAATGCCCTCTAAGGTGCAGATTTTTCTAGATCTAAAATGCTTTAGGGAAATGATTTTTTACACTTTGTTGGCACTGCTTGCTTTAATGACTCACTTTACCTTAAACTTAGTATTCCTGAACCACTTTACGGAAGAACAGAGGCCATCTGCTGCGGCCAGTGTTATTTGCTCCACCTCATTGTCCACCATTTAAAGGCCACCAGAATCAACGGTTTTGGGTCAGGCCCGGTTTAACGAGCAGATGGTGGTATAATTTTGAGAGTGGGATTGTGGTCAATGAGGAGTGGAGGGAAAACTTTAGCATGTCTAGAACATCACGTGTCTTTGAGTGAGATCTGTCTTGCTTATATCGAAGGGGAATCAACGTGGATGAGACCTCTGTTGGGTGTTTTCAAAAGGGAAGCCTATTCATTTTATTAACTTTGTCACAAGGGGAGATTACGGAAGACGGCCAACATGTTTGGAGTCATTTTTGCGTTCTAGTGGGGACGTAAATATTTTTCGAAACAAAGGTTGTGTAGTCAAATTGTTTTTAAATGACGGGGGAAATATCAGTTTTCAAAAATATCTGTATTCATGTTGACAGAGCCTAAATAAGACGGATGGCACAGCCTCATCATCAGCTGTTTTTAATCCCGGTCCCGCCTCTTTTAGATGTCAGGGGTGCTGAAAAGACTTTCGTGCAGGATGCACCTGTGCATCCTCGTTCATAGCTCCTCAGAGAAGCCTCCTCTCTCCTCAGGAAGTATTTTAAGAACTGAAACATTCTTCAAGAAAATCGATTGCTGGGCTATAGGCTGGAGGAAAGAGGAGTCAGGAGACGAGGAGGCACAAAACAGACAAATGAGAAAAGCCCAGTCTGTATCTCGATGAGGCCGGCGGCCTCAGAAAACTGAAGTCAACTAATGGAAGAGACCTGTTAAGCATTGAGAGCTTTGGCTACATCTGTGAAGACCAGACGACTGGGCCTCTGTGTGGTCCCCTGGGAGGTTGTGAGAGTCTGCGGAGGAGACGGGCGGCAGGACAGATGAGAGATAAGACTGTTAGTGACATTAAGATCACATGGGGACTCCAGCATTGAATAGTTAGAAAAAGTGATGACAGCGGTTGAACCAGTGTGATGCTCTGTTTTGTTCATATTAGGACAATCGAAACAGGTAAACCAACTTTAAAGCCCAGTGTGTGCAATTTAGTAGCATCTAGTGATAGAAACTACAAGACTAGAAACTACTACTACTGAAACTTCAGTGTGCCAAGGAAGAAGTGTGCAGGAGAACTACAGTGGCCAATGCAAAAACATGAATGAAAAACCCTGTCTCACTCCAAGTTTGTCAAATTCTGATGCTTGGTCAGTGGCCCTCAGTGTCAGACCCCGACGCACCAAGGCACTTTTTAGCAGCAGTAAAAGACACATCGGGTAGCAGCATTCTGGGCAACTACCATAATAAAATAAAGAGCAAGACAGTCTGCATAGGCTGAGTAGGAGGGGAGGGGGACTTTCACGCTCAAGTCTGCTGTTCATATCCTGTTCAAAACCAAAAGTCAATCGAGTTATGTTAATAACAAGGAAGCGTACTAGTATGTGTAGCATACTATGCTAGTGACATATGTCATGTATGTGTGATGTGTGTGACATTAAATTACTTGAGTAATAAACATAATTATTTTAAGCCAAATCATGTTTTTTCTAAACCTAGCCATGTGCTTTTGTTGCCCAAACCTACGGAAGTAAACCTAAAAACTAAATGTTTGCCTTCATTCTGAGTTTATTTTGAAAAGCCGAATGCTTGTAACGAGCGTGAATTGACACGCCATCACTGTGTTTCCAAAGCTGATGCAGAAAAGGTACCTAGCTCGTCATATTTTGATGCCGAGGGCCACTGACCAAGCATCAGTATTACACAAGTTAGGAGTGAGAATGTGTTGCTTAAGTTAGTGTTTAGTTTGTCCATTCTGGGCTACTGTAGCAACAACATGGCGGACCTCATGGAGGAGGACCCGCTCTGTATGTAGATGTAAATGGCTCATTCTAAGGTCATGGAAAAAACAAGGATTTTAATAATCAGGTGATTATAAACTGATGACAAAATAGTTGAGAATATTCAGTGTCATTTCTGCCAATAAATGCCCCTAAATCCTACACACTGGACCTTTAATATTTAAGGGTTTAGAGTGTGACTTATTACTGAAACCAGAGAAGATTTGTGAGGATCAGAGGCCACATGTAAAACTACAGAGTATGCAAACTGTTTGGAAGGGTGTGTAATTAATTCAATAGTATTGAATTGTTGATACTAAATTATGGTGCTGATGGACACACATTGTTCTGCAATGCAATGCTCATAAGAAACAGGATTAACTGAATAATTTAAAGGTCCACCATCCTGCTGTTTTTAAGGCTTTCGACTGCAGTCCATGTACTTCAGCAATGAATGGAGTTTACTCAGTTGTAATGGGATTGAGTTGCCCTGTGTAAGATGCAGTTTAAAGCTAGTGAGTGGGCTGTGGGCTTAGGCTTGTGGTATAAACTATAGCTACTGATGAAAAATAAAATAATCAAAAACTAATAAATAAAATTGCACTTAACATTTTTCTTAATCAGTACTTCTCAACACATCACTCAGACTGTACTCTACAACTGGAAGTCTTCACTGTGTGATGGTGTGTGTGTACATTTGACACAAGTGGATGGATGTGCCTGTTTGAAAATAACACAAAAGGTGGTGTTTTACATACTTTTTGTGTTCATGTGGCCCCGTGAATATTTGATGATAAAAGTATTAAGTTGAGGGAGCACAAAGGAAAGGATGAAAGAAATTATGGGTGTTTGTTCAAAGATCCAACTGAGTGTGTTGATGTGTGTCGTCTGTTGGCATATACTTGTGTATATATATTAGTTAATATGAAATGACAAACATTAAACAACATCTAACCCACTAGTTTTTGTTTGAGATACTGAAATAATGACAGAATGAGGATTGTGGGGGAAAAAGAGGCTTAGAGAGACGACACTCAGGTGATACTTTACCATCTTTGCCTTTTACCATTATGCCATTGTCAAAACTTAAAAGAAATCAAAGAAAATAAAGATAAATTATGACAAAAATAAACAAAAATTGACAGTTACAGATTTACAGATATGAATGGAACAAAAAACCCTGACCATCAGTAGCCTAAAACAAAGCACACAACAACACAAGCCACACAAATTACTTCAGTGCAGCACACTAGGGTATTTTGCTTGTGTTTGATCATTGGTAATGGGAAACACTGGCCCTGTTTACACCTGGTATTAATGTGCGTCCTGTGTGATCTGATCATAGCTATAAGTACAGATGTGAATGCACCAAATGCGTCTTCATGCGTCTTGAAATCTGGTCGCTCAGAGCACACTGACAGCGGGCAATGCAAATCAATATTCAGCGAGCAGCTCTACAATTAAGTTAAAAAACAGTAAAGGCTGTAAGTGTGTGTATAGCATGATAAACCTCCTACTAGTAAAAACAGCACAGATGCATTTGGTCTTTGCAAACAGAAATGATTCACCTGTTTTCAAGGTGTCTACAGGTATCAGACAGTTAAATTTAAAGTTTTTAAAGACCTGTTCAAGACACCTGTTAATCAAATTTCAGACAGATTTTTGGATAAATCATGTTTTACTTATCTAAGCAACGTAGGTAAGGATCACAGGCCAGTATGTTAGTGTGTAGTAGGAATATGGGTATTAGAGTGAATTAAATCAGTCTACATTAAGTGACATCTGATCACCAGTGGTCAGTCATGGCGCATGTGGACACGCACTCTAATATCAGATGTGAACAGACACACTTAAAGCTGTCCACTTGTGATCGGATCACCTGAGACGCATATTAATACTTGGTGAAAACAGGCTCACTGCTCAAAACTTTGTATTGATGTCTATCTAGGTATATAAAATATGGTGGTCCTGGCTTCTGTGTTCATCAAACCATTCACCACTTGTGGTCTGAATGGGACTGCTCTCATTCTATCTCAGACAGTTGCCAAAGACGTACACTGAGTTCCTGTGAGGATCTTACCTTGGCATTGGGACCTGTGAGGCTGCCTTCCCGGCCGTGGTCCAGTAGTTCCTGTTCCAGCAGGTCATCTTGTTCTTCAGCCGGGTCAAAGTTGTACATGGGCATGAGCTGGTGCCTCAGCTTCTCCAACCTGTGTGACGAGAGTTTAAAGGTGAAGACCAGTCAGCATTTAAGGACGAGGAAATTATGCCTTGTTGCAATTGTAGCGGCAAATGACTATTTGCTATGTAAAGATATAGTGGAGTAATGCCGTCCTGACTAGTGAACAAAGTCATGCTCCCTCTCTGTGTGTTTTAATGGTACGTAACCACAGGATTCGTCATTTCCATGCTTCCTATTAATTGTCTATGTAAGCAGCGGTGCAATGCATTCTGGTAGTGCCACATTGCGTTTCAAGAGACAAGGCGTGACATTGGACGGTTCTCATTTCCATGAAGTCGAGGTCCAGGCTACTTTATGCAAATCATGTCCACAGCGACTTGCCACCTCTGGAAACTACCGGAAAACCTTTAAACGAACCCCTGCTGATCTAAAGTGTAGAAGACTGCATGGCTCATTTTTCACCTCAAATGTTGTCAAACACATTTCGGTGAACTATTTTCACATTATAAGATAACTTTCCAAACAAGCCGCCACATCGGTCCAGTTTGAAATCTGGAAGCAGACAGCCCATCAGTGATAGCTGCTTGGGGGTACGCCCATGAAGCGTCAAAAAACCCCTTTGAGCATGTAACATAATCCAAACTTCTTTGTCTGTTGTTGTGATTGATGGTTCAGCTGCATGTGCATGCGAGTCTCTATTTGAGTATCCCACTGGATAGCAAATCACTGCTGCCCTGCACTGTGCTCATAAAGCAATTACCACTGATAGCACTGCCCCGACCCATAGCCTTGTTGTGGAAGTGTTGCACCCACCCTCCATTTCCCCCTGGTTAACTAGCTCTGTCAGCACTGTTGGCGTTGTTTATGGTTTTTTATGATGTTAGCACCATTCGCTGCTAGCTGCAAGCTCAGCCACCTCCATGTTAAGGACAGACAACCTCAGTCAGATCGTGTACAGCTCCTATTTCACCTATAGAGGGTTAAAAATGGGTGACAGTTTGCCAACAAACCTTGCACATATCGGCCTCTATACAATGTATTTGCACCCTGTTGTCTCGAGTTCCCACTAACTCCAGTGCAAACAAGACTTAATTTGTGTTAGTCTGTGTAGAAACAGGTATGATGTGGACACACTATCAACTAAAATAATTTAGATTTTATGCTATATTTTGACACAGGGCTGCTCTACAAGACACAGCCGCAACATATCCTAATACTGCGGGACTTGCTGTGGGTCACACAGTATCCTTGTGGTGTAACAAGTTTGCAAGTAATCACATTACAGAAAAACCAGATGGCATAAACTAAGGCTGGTTGCAGGATCAGCGAGAAAAATCTTCAACTCACCGCTTCCGTTTCCGAATATACAGCATCTAGGATATAGAAAGACAGACATAATGAAAAGGATTAACAAGTAGTTTAACTGATGGAGGTAACCTGTCCAAACTAAATGGAGTGTCTATTGTGTCCGAGGTGTGTTGGGACAAATATACAAATTTAAACACAGTATTTAGTGCTGAATCTAACAGGTCAAGACATTTAGAGAATGTCTGGTGAATCAAACACTAATTTAGAGGCAGTATTTAAATGACATCTTACAATTGCCACTGCCAAGCCAATGACAGTGATGATGCCAAAGGGCACGAGCACCATTCCCATCCCCGAGCCCTCGATCACCGCCTCCGGAAACGTTGTGGCATTGAAGCTGGTCTCATTTGTTGTGATAGTAACAGTCATTAACGTCGTCCTGGAGGTGACATTGTCTCTGGCGCTCTTGCTCGTGGAGAGGAAGGGGATTGCGGTGGCCGTGGCAGTTGTGGAGAGAAAACTTGTAGTTGTCTGAGCTGCAGTTACAGCCATGGTCAGGTGTAGCAGTTTCAACTGAAGGATGTATTTTCGATCTGTGTGTGGATGCTGTCGCTTCACTCTCAGCCTCTAGTGCGCCTCATGGTCGACGCAGGTGTCTTCCCTCTGATGTGAGGTCTGCTGGGGCGTTGATGCTGCTGTGGCCATGTGATCTGGAAAATAAAACCTAAAATTAAAATCAAAACAGTGTATGATTAATAAAGGCCTTTTTAAGCTATAGGAGGAAATGCTTTGTAGGTAGTCTCAATTTAACTCCAGCCAAAATGCTAAAATATAATTTCCAAATTGCTTCTTTGCACTGAATATTTACCTAAATCTTTGTATTAACATGTCAGTTTTGGCACGCCTCACCCTTGTTTTTAGTCAAACCACAGCCGATTGTGCCAGCGGGGTTGTGGTAGGTGTTTTTAGGCGGGCAGGATGTGGGTAGCAAAGGCACAGAAGGAAAGTGGCATAACAAACTTGATAAAATACAGAGGAATACTAACCACTCAAACTGTAACGTGCAGTGTGAGGAAATGTGCTGGCAGCGTGTTCAAAACGTCAAAGTCAAACTTAACACCCACACACGCTACCACACACACAGCTTCCACAAATATCCACCGCATCCAAAACCCCGGTACATGTACCTCCCACCCACACACACACACTCACACACAGTGTACACATCCCATGAGAGAGAGAGAGAGAGAGAGAGAAGAGCAATTTACATATGTGAGGAGTTTTTAAACCTCTCCTCTTAAAGCAGTGTTATAGAGTGACACAGGAGGGCAAAACAGACACATGATCCATTCCTCTCTCCTGAGTGCATCCTGTCTGCTTGTGCCCTTAATGAGGAACATGTGCAGCTGAAGCAACAACCAATGAAAAGCCAAGGCTGGATTCAGTCATTGCTGTTGTCCCTGCACTGCAACAGGACAGACATCTTTGTTTGAATCATGTTATGGCCTTATTAACGTGTTACTGACTTGTTATTTTTAGTCAGGATGCTGCCCTGCACCAACAGCTGATCTACTAATCCCGCCAACGTGACCAGGTCCTCCTCCATGTGTCCTCTCAGATTAGAGAGAGAGATGCATACGTACCTTAACATACAACATGCATGGCTTCAGAGGTGATCTGCAGCAGGCCGGGGTTAGCTAGAGAGGGGAAAATTTCATTGGAAGAGGCAGCATTTCCTCCAGCGGCTGCCCCTCCTCCTCCTCCTCCTCCTCCTCCTCCTCCTCCTCCTCTTCTGCTTCCCCCTTTAGCAATGCAGGTATTGCACAGGCTGTTTACATTAACTAAACAGCCATCTTCTGCAAAGATGGACTCCACACACCAGAGTAACCCTATCCCCGCAGCCTCCACGAGATCCCCTTCCCGTTCTCCGGTTGCCTCCTCGGATCTGCTCCCCCCGTCTTGCCCTTTCTTGTATTTCACACAACAGAGGCTGCTCCAGGGATGCTGCAAACACAGATCAGTGCGGCGAGCTCCCTCCCCCGCCACCCTGCCATTGGTCTAATGGCTTCAAGATGATAGATGCGGTTGGCTCCCTCGGCTGTCCATTTGGCTTTGCAGGGATGAGAATGGGATTTAATGGCTCTGCTGCACACCAGATGCTGTCAGACCCATGTGAATGACTGCATCCGGGTGGCAGCTCTGAGGAAGTTAACCCTATCATGTCTTTTCTTTGACTCTCAATGATCTAAGTTTAGGAAATAGAAAAACACACACAAATAAAGCATAGATTTCTTTTATTTCACTGTGGGGGATTTATGCAGTTATTCACCATCACACAGATGTATGGTTGCACACATTTCTTGTTTATTGTTTGTCTTGTTTTATTATTGTGTAACACATGTTCACAGCAGCTGCAGAGTATCCACACGGCCTTCAGCTCATTTTGAAAGAGTCCCCAGTCATCATGGCCACAAACTCTGAAAGAGTTAAAATCAGCAGTAAATATTTTTGTCACTCATTATCCCATCAGTCATCCCATTCATTTTAAGCTAAGGACACATTTTGTGTATTTTTAATTTAAAAAAAAAAGTAAATTAATGCAATTATTGTCACAGAAAACTACAACATGATAACTTTTCCTAATCTGATTTCCTAATAGACTAAAGTAGCTGACAGGATGAAGAGTTCTGGAGTGAACATTTGAAAACAAGAATTCAACTTTGAACATAAATTCACAAAGTTTTAAAGGTCCAGTGTGTAGGATTTTGGCAGAAATGTTTTCTTTGACTAAAAAAATCACCTTAAAATGAGAGTGTTTTCACATATAGTCCTTTTTAAACAAACCAAACTCAGTGCTCTTAAAGTGCACCAAAAAGTGGACAAACAGAAAAGGGACTCAGTTCTTCCTGTGTTCACATTGTCATTTCATTTGAAAGAGGACTCAGTTCTCTTTATGCTCACACTATATATAATATATATTGACATCATTTATTTATTTAACTTTTCCGTGGCACTGCAGTGCAGTTATGAAGCCCCTCACTTTCAGATTAACTTAAAATTGGAGGAAAACCTGAGCATTTTTCTTCATGCTATAGACTGTTGCCATTTGATGTATTCTTCAGTCCACAACTGGAGACGTGCAATATCTTTTGTGGACCAAACTACTGCTTGTCCTGCGTCCTTGCAAGCATTATAGGCCGACGTGAGTGTGTTCCAGTCGATGTATCCCTTGGCCTCTTTAACACACACTTAACGCGTCTTAGAGAAGAAAATAAGTCACCCAGAGGTCTGCAGCAGTAAATCGTGTCATTTCCTACAGATAGATTTGGACTTATAATCTTTTTTTTTTTTTTCTCTTTTTTGTGTCCGTTTGTGATCTAGAGGACAAAATACAGAG
>JAPZEB010000012.1:16900488-16916309 GCA_029783705.1 Chaetodon striatus
GTCAATGCCCAAACGCAAAAACAAACGCAAATTGAATCAGGTAAGGTGATAAAAGAGCGACAGTCATGCTGCCTCCACATGTTTCACAGTAACTGTTAATTCAATTAGCTGGTGAATTGTGGCGGAATTGAACTGTCCGGGGGTGGGGTAGCGACAGCTAGCTTCCTAGCCGTTTAGTTAGCTGCGGTTAGCTAGCGTTAAGTTGGCTGTTTTATCGTCAGCAAATACAAGTAGCTACGGTGCGGGAGTGTATGCAGCGGTGGATCCTGTCGCTCAGTGCTTGCGGCGGATTAACAGATTGCTATATAACTTATTTCCATGTAACCGCCTTAATGCATCCAGTCAATTTAGTCCGGCCAACTACCGTTAATGTCAGCGAAAGCTCAGGCAGCCGTTGAAGTAACGTTAATGTTGGCCAGTGAGGCTTGATGTCAGTGATGGCCCTGCGGAGGTGCTTCTTGGCCTAAGATACAGTACTTAAAAGTACTGGGCAGTTAATGGCCACAAGACACTGAAGACAACTGTGCTGATAATGTTAGCAACCTAAGCTTCATAGTTGGCAATGTGTTGCTTTGTGGTCGAAATGTTACATTTAAAGATGTTGCTGTCAGTTGATGATGACACACTGGGTTGGGCTGGAACAATAAACGTCCCGTAAACAAATTAACAATTATTTGTTATTGGCAATAGCATAGTAGCCAGCAATAGTAATTAATTTGAGAATTGGACTTTATATAAACATCAGCTACGCTTTATTGACGTGAAGTATTGTAGCCGCGTTACACCCTTTTTTTTTTTTTTTTTTTTTTTTAAACAAGCCGAAGTAATAAGTTAGCATATTGCTGCCTTCCTGCAACGAAACGGCCGCGCCGGTGCAACGCCTTTCACTTAGGTTAGTAACGTTAGTTATTCACCAGCAATTAGCTTATTGGCAGTTACGCAGCGATGGAAGATAAATGGCCATCTACTTTGTGAAAAATCACCCGCATCTGTGTCTGCATTTGTTGCTTACTGAAGTCAAACAGGCCATCGCCGCCCGACCTTGCAGTTTTTACAGGCTCAAATCCACCCCAGGATTAGAGAGCCAAATAAATATACCGATACGTTGTAATCAAATCAACCGTGTACTGTCGGGTTTAACGAGATTGTTAGTGTGCAAGTAAGTGGATTTCTGGAAGGGCCAAGCAACCACCGAGTTTCCAGGTTTACCCACTGTGTTGGCTTAAAAGCTAACTACATAGCACTCCGTGTAATTGCGGAAGAGCAGCAGAGTCTACCTTTAAGTGGCTGTGGTTACGTTTCTTTTTTGCATTAGATGCTACGAGCTATTTGATCCGTCTGTCATTAAATTCAGCCTGCATTACTTCGCTCGTGTACCGGACACTGTTAAATCACAGGCGAAATCGTTACTAGTACAGTGACAGTACACTGCTTTCTTGAGTACTAGCTCTGCCCTGCCTGCAGGCCTACACTGTCAAGCCTGCTAGCAAGCTAACTAGCGGACAGCAGTCTGCAAGATGGCGTTTAGCTGCATCTTCTCAGATTTCCATCAGTGCAAGTCATATTATCATTACACTGTGCAGCGACCAGTAAATGTAGAAATTCGAATAGACGAAGTCAGATAATAATAGTCTAATCCTCGGTATATTGCTACATTATGATGCTGAATTGCAACTAATTTTCTTCCTGAAATATGTGTAAAGCCTCAGTAGCCCAACCCTCTGAACACATCAGTGTAACAAACTGACTAAAACAGCTACCCAGCAGCCATTCAAATACAATGCAAACTATTCTACTGTTGTAGGCAAATCACAGAACTGCACACAGTGACCGAGTCAACAATCAGCACAGCACATACAGTGCTGTGTAAACCTTCGCACAGACATCATTTAGAAAATGTGCATGTTAGGTATGTTTATTATATTGCTTTTAAAGCCATCTGTCATTCAGTATCTTAAATGCTCTTTATGTTACTGTTACATGCTGCAGTTGTGTGTGCAATTTGCAAATTAATTTTATACATGCATAGATTCCTTGAAAATACAATTTAATCCCAGTTTATTAAGGAGAGAGTGATACTAATTGTAGCTGGAAGAGAGGGACTGTATTAGGCCTGTGATTTAACTGGCAGTGTAAAAATCCAGGCACTTGCTTTAAGCATGTTGTGTGTAAAAGAATTAAGATTAAACTTATCCTTTTATGATTGAGAAAACATATTTCTAATGCCTGGGCTGGCATTGCCAGCTGTTTATGTTAGTGGACATGGATAGGATTAGAGACTCATTGACGGAGGATTTTAGCTTTTAGGATTATGTCGTTGCTCAGTGATATTGCTGGTTATGGCTCTTTCTATGATCCAGCTTTAGACCTGTGAAACATTGCATTATCTTTGTTTAACAGTGCAGATAAGCCGACTTGTACTTTGAGGACAGAAGTGAACTACTGTAGAGAGATAGATTTTTTTTTTTTTTTTTACATTTTAGCTGGAAATGTAGGAGACACCTTTTGAAAGTAGCAGGCACAGACTGCCCTTAAGGGACCTGAGAACAGCTAGTGAGCTGCAACTGCAGGCTGTTTGCCACTGCTCATTGTTTATCATGCAGTCAGCTGACCCTGATCAGGCGCTTGGAAAGGAGAAGTGATGAGGGAGAGGAACTCCTTAACTGTAAGCATCCACAGAGGTCAATAGGAAATAATAATTCTGAATGCGGATTATTTAAAGTTCTGGCCTGTAACGTCACTCTGGGCTATCCCACTTTTGGATTTACCATAGCAGTGTTAGGGTTTGGCATAAAAATTGTCACGATTGATAATGAATTGCATCCTGGAATTATTTGATTAAGAGCAAAATGTGAATTTCTATCACTACAAAGCATTTTTTAATTAATAACTATTCAAGCAGTTCACCAACTAATGATAGAAACCTGCCAGGTTTAATGTGATTAATCAGAACAGCATTTGACAGCCAAATTAGGACTTTTAAGTTCAATTTAGGCAGCATTATTTTGCTAATAAATCATTATAGAAACATACAGTGTATATATACTTATGTAAATCTACATAACTTCACCCAAATTAAAGATATTTTACATGTCTTTTTTTGTCTGTTTATGGCAAAATACGTGTTAAGGCTGTAATTATACTGTATGTAGGAACAGAACGTGCAAGATATTTAACATACGCTGCTGTGGGCATTTATGAACGTATAAATCTGAAAATACAAATTGGCATAATTGATTCAACTTTAATTTTCTCGCCGTAAAAAAATCTTTGTATCCATTTGAGTAAAGTTGTAAGTATTGTTTTTAAATAATGTTTTCAGAGGTTTTCAAGGTGAGAATGGCACTCTGCTGTCACTTGATGATACTGCATAATAATTACATTCCATGACACGTTTACTTATAGATTAATGAGTGTAAGAGGATAACCTGTGTTTAAAAAGGTCAACCAATCAGTGGACCTAAAGGATAACATAGTCAGGTAGATAGGATTTTCAGTCTTGTCCTGAAACCTCCAGTGACATAGACCTACTGACTGAAATACACCAGGTAAGGTAACTGGGTTGGTCTCAGTGTATTAAATTAGATTTAAGTTTTCTTAGGTCTGAGTTAATTAGGTGTGGTAATGATTTTTAAAAAAGTTTTGAAATTGCAATTGTAGCTGCTACATGCATTTTGCAAACATCTGTAATATTGGGCAATATGTCTCATAAAAGGCAGCTTGCACAGACTCGCTTCTTAGTTATGAGATTCACTATGTACTTAATGTGGTTTCTGTTTTGTAATCTCCGAACGTCATGTAGAATATCTTCAGATACTTGACTTATGGAAGTCATTTTTGAAGTTAATGCAACAGTGTTCTTACTGCAATCCTTAATCTGTGGAAAATCCTCGTCAGAATTATATTTGCATATTCAATTTTTGTTTGTTAGTGAGTTTTGTGGGTGTTTTGCGGCTGATTTAAAAAAACAAAACGAAACAAAAACGTTAAAGCTGTACCAGAGAGCTTGAAGCTTCATGCATAACGCTGACATTCAAATTCTTTCTTCTTTTTTTTTTGTGCATGTCTATTTTTTTCTGTTTAAACACGGCATTTCTGCACAGTTGCAGATGCAGATTAGGCTACACTAATATTTTTTAGTAGTATGCTATCTGTACGTGTGTATGATTCAAACATTTCCAATAATGAGAACGTTGTGGAGTCCCAAAGTCAGAATTTATTTAAAAGAAAATCAATGTAATCGCTTCCAAAATTCACAACATGTTTTTATCAATCAAAATATTCTGCTTCAATCCTTATTTTTGGGTATTTCGCCTTTTAAAACAACATTTGCACTTAGGTCAAAACTATTTGCTCATACACAAACGGAGGCACGCACCTGTATTAATGTTGAGTCGAGTGGCAACATAACGGCACAATAAAATTAAATTTTTTCATTAAAAAAAGTTAATTTAATTTAAAACACTTAAACTCTTAATTTAATGAATCACGTTATTGAAACAGCATTTCGTTCAAGGACTGTTTCGTTTTTTTAGGGATGATGATGTCATAAAATGTGACGACAAACATTCAAAGCTTCATTCGAAAATCTCAATAGAATCTTTGAATTTAAAAAAAATGTTGGTAAACCCTTTTTAACATACACAGACTCACAGCCATTAAGAGTAGAGTTATGAACGTGTTCTGTAAAGTACTTCTGTCTGACACAGTTGAATAATTGATCAGATGATCTGAGCAAAAGGTTATCTATTTTTGTTGGAAGCCAATCAGTTTCTTTTTCATAAACTAATATAGCAACCTCTGACTTACTCACAGGACATACTTAGAACTAATGAACTAAGACAGTATGTTCATTAAGGTGCACACGATTGTTGCTTGGCGGTCATGTTGCATTGTGCTTCCTTTGCAAAAACTGCTTTTTATAGCTTTGAATAAGTAGACTTGGACTGAGCATGTGTCATCAGACAGATGGATTGCCATATGTGTCACAAGATGCTGCAGAAATTGACATAAAACACTGATAAGTAATAAAACTAAAATTAGAGCACTGGATTAATTTGCTTATTAGCACTCAAATTTTACTTTTTGTTTTGGATAAGGTGAACTGAAAACGCAGTTTCCATGAAGTGTTATTTTTTTCCAGTAGTTGTCTTAATGAGTTTTTACCCTGATATCACAGTCCACGTAAATAAAGTGTGTGTCTTGTACAGGATGGGTCATTATAGCTGGGGTATTTTCATTTTTCTGGCGTTCCTAAAATAACTGCCTTGAAATTACTTGAAATAATGTGTTACTTTGCTTTGATGAGTGAGACTTAATGTCGTTCAAAACATAGTTATTATATTTAGAAGATGCTATTTGGATTGTGACGCACGTCTTTAATGTATTTTATTAGATGAACTTTGAGAGTGCCTTGAGGTGCTGTATTAATATAAGTGGCTTATTGATCACTTGGTTAAAATTCTGAGTATCCCACGGATTGAGGTCAACAGGATAATGACTGCTTTTCGGATCATTGGAAAGTCATGCCTTAACAGGATTTGTCTGGCAATCTAAATTGTGTGTCAGGATTATGTTAACGACATTGAAGTGGGAAAGTAAGGTTGAACTGCTACCTGAACGTTATTGTAGGTAAACCATTTAGTCAATTGAAAAGTCGGTGAAAGTTCCAGCGGGCTGGCTGTAAATCTCTCTCTGCCATTCCCTTCTGCCATTAAGAGATTTGGTTTTGTGGGGCCCACTTTGCTTACTGTTGAAAATATGACCTTGAATTTAAAAGATTTATGTGAATTATTAAAGTGCTTCTCTTTGTTCTTTTGTAGATCAACAAGTGCCCCGGTAGCTGGAGTAAGGTAATTGAAAAAGCAGAATAAAATGAGTGAACTGGACCAGTTACGCCAAGAGGCAGAGCAGCTCAAAAATCAGATCAGAGTGAGTATTTTTAAACTCTTTTTTTTATTTGCAAATCATTAAAAATACCACTCACAAGTTAAGTCAATTGAAGCCTATAAAACAAAGAAAAAAATGCCCTAAAGATTTGAGTTTTTCTGCCTTTCAGGATGCCAGGAAAGCATGCGCAGATGCCACACTATCACAGGTAACATTAAACATTACGGTCTGTGTCTCAGGTTGGAAAGCATTCGGTCTGAAATTAACCAGAGCACTTAATGTTTTGCAGATCACAGCTAATATTGACCCCGTTGGTCGAATCCAGATGCGTACAAGACGAACGCTGCGGGGTCATTTGGCTAAAATCTATGCCATGCATTGGGGAACAGATTCCAGGTAAACAAGCTGCCATAATGTATGGCTCGTGGAGTGTTTAATTTATGATGTTGCACTCTGTTCTTGCTTCATGTCAAATGTTGAGGAAAGTGAGATGATGCCTAAATGTTAGTTGTTACACTGATGCAGTTTCTATCTATTTATACAATATGTTTTGAAGCAGTGTGGCAGGCATCTTTTTCTAGCAGTCTTATTTCCCTCAGTTTTTGGCTCGTGATTCTAGATAAAAATAGATTTCGTGTGACGATTGTTGTTGTGGTGGTGTTAATATCGCTGTTCTCACTTTGGTAGGCTCTTGGTCAGTGCCTCTCAAGATGGCAAACTCATCATTTGGGACAGCTATACCACAAATAAGGTAAGTCATGTTTTTTTTTTTTGTTTTTTCTTGAAGTAATGCTTGAATCTACAAATGCCAATCTGTGTCATCTAATTGGAAAGCAAAGTAATAACAGCAGCAGTTTTAGACTTGCAGATGAAGGCACGTCAGTGTTGCCTTCGACATGCAAATAAAGTAATGGCGTCTACATTTTTAAAACTCAAGGCACTCGCAGGAAAAGCAGATACAGATGAATGGTAGTGGCCTGGTTTCTGGTGCTTCACATCAATGGCTCAATGTATCTTAAGCTTTTTTCACATTGTTCCTGCTTCACTATATTTTTGCAGCATGCACCTATTTCTGTGGAGCTCACAAGGTTATGCTCGAAGGAGAGGGAGGGAAACTAACTCTGCCCATGCTGCATTCATTTGGAATAAATTGAAAAGGGTTGCAGATCAGCTGAGAGAGAGGCATTTGTGGCCTTTGCCTTGGGGCTGGTGTATCTGGTGTGCAGTTAGTGGGATGGGTGGAAGTGGTGCACACTTTGTGTTCCTAATAGGCAATATTTGGCCCGGCCCTCCACTACAGACAGAAAATTTAAAGATAGAGAGTTATGCTCTGTCAGTTTCCAGTGTACTGAAGAAGTGCTTGTGGTGACACTGAGAAAACACTGACATTGAGCTTGATAAAGGGAAGAATAAATCCAGCTGGGAATTAAAAGATTAAAGGGTCATTCTTCCAATGTATCTCTAGACCTACTGAGAAGATTGCAGGCCAGATTGAGGTCAGAGTTGTTTATGAGATACCTTAAAGCTACAGTTGCTAACTTTTTTTTTTTTTTTTAATGCTCGTAGCATTTGTCATATTTGATGAAACTGACACTGTGTTCACACAGCACCAAATGAGACGGCTTACTCCATTGCCTTGTAGTGCTTCAAATGGCCTTACTGTATGTGTAACGCAGCTGTCAGTCATGTCAATGAGAGAGTTTGTAGTTTGCCATGTCGGAGCAGTAAAGCCAAAAACCCAGCACTGCCCACCAGCCGGAGCACACTCTCTCATTTTACAGCTAAACAGTACACTAAAAAAACACTCTAAAAACATTTTGGACTATACAGTGACAGAATTTTGATTTAATATTTAATCAGCGCTGCCTATTTTGACAGTTTGACCCAGTTCACGAGCAGTGATTGACATGATTGACAGCTGCGTTACAGACTCCACAGCTCTGATTGCAGTGCACCGCAGTAGATTCTGGCAAATGCCATTAGAAGCACTATGAGGAGGAGGAGGGACATGATTTTTTTTTTTTCATCTTTTATCTTTGTCTCAACAAATGTGACAAAGATATTTTCATAAAGTAACCAACTGTTGCTTAAATATGTTCAGGAGGTCACACAGACACGACTAGTTTCAGCCTTTGTCAAATTAAGCTGCCACAGCCGCTGAGTAGCAGCTTATTGATTTGATATACACTGTCATGTTTCCATCCAAATGGAAATCATACGATCATGATTACACAGAATGCTGTCTACTGTCTAAACGGCTAATTTTGTGCTCATTCCACCCACTCTTACTTGCGTAGTGGGTGCTTTACTTGTTGACCTAGCCTGGATGTTACTCTGATTCTGGGCCGGGTGCACAACAGCAGTGGTTATCAAAGTAATAGCATTATGCCGAAAACACACCAAGCTGCGGCAAAGAGTAGCTCGCCGCAATATCTACATTTTTTTTCTGCAACCAGGAGGCGTGTTTAAGTGTTTCAGGCGGGAAGATATCATTTGTAACACAGGTCAACATGTCACAGGACTGTTTTTTGGCTGCAGGTATTGACTGGCCATAATTCGACCCTAAAAGTTAAGCTGTCCCCAACTAGTCTGGGTGCACTTCGTAACAGGATCGAACGGCTGCAACTCAGAGCAGCTGCCATAGATCACACTTCACAGCTGCTTGATGTATTTTTGCCGTTAGAATGAGTTAGACCTTGAAATGTGTGTATACTGGACTAGTGCCCACAGATGATGACACTGTGTATAGATATTATACAATAATGGCATCCTGGTATTTTCATAGTGCTAAAATAGGATGTCAGAATTATTTATAAGTGAAAGCTTTTCCAAAAAAGGTTACTCTTCAAAAAATATGAAACTGTGTAGCTACTATAGATACTGTAAAAAGACTGACTCCTAAGTAATTTTAATGTATCTGTGTGTTTGTGTATCCCTTTTTCTGTAGGTTCATGCCATCCCACTTCGATCTTCCTGGGTCATGACTTGTGCATATGCACCTTCAGGAAATTATGTGGCCTGTGGTGGCTTAGACAACATCTGCTCCATTTACAACCTGAAAACACGTGAGGGGAATGTACGTGTGAGCCGTGAGCTCGCCGGACATACAGGTATATCCTCTACTCGGCTAGTTATTTTTCTATTGCTTATCATAGATCAGATGTAAAATTTCATTTTAATAACTCCGGTGTTGATTCTTTGCATTTCAGGATACCTGTCCTGTTGTCGCTTTCTTGATGACAACCAGATTGTTACAAGCTCTGGAGATACCACTTGGTAAGTAAAAGGATCGCCCACACTGTGTTGCTATGTGGTGCTGTTATCAAGTTAACATTTTGGTGTGAAAGCGAGGATGTTGGAGGATCTGGTGTCTTAACGGTGTGTTTTAATTTATAGTGCACTTTGGGACATTGAGACTGGCCAGCAGACAACCACATTTGCTGGACACACAGGTGATGTCATGAGCCTGTCATTGGCCCCTGACTCACGGTTATTCGTCTCTGGTGCTTGTGATGCCTCTGCTAAACTCTGGGATGTTCGAGAGGGCATGTGCAGACAGACATTCACTGGCCATGAGTCTGACATCAATGCCATCTGTGTAAGTTACTTTTTTCTGCTAGTTAAAATTGCACCTTGGGATGTGTTTAGTGTTTTTGTGCGTTAATCATTTCTCTTTTCATCATTTTTAGTTCTTCCCTAATGGCAATGCCTTTGCCACGGGCTCCGATGATGCCACCTGCAGGCTGTTTGATCTGCGTGCTGATCAGGAATTAATGATCTACTCTCATGACAATATCATATGTGGCATCACCTCTGTTGCATTCTCAAAGAGTGGCCGTCTCCTCCTGGCGGGATATGATGACTTCAACTGTAACGTGTGGGACACACTAAAAGCTGACCGTGCTGGTAAGAAGCTGAAGCCTGATCTCAGATAGGAGCCCTGTTTTTTGTAACATGAAGGAACATGTTGGGTTGCTAACTAGACAAAGTGATAAAATGTACTTGATTGTTGTCTTGTAGACTAATTTATAATTGTACTTGTTCAGGTGTGTTGGCTGGACATGACAACCGCGTTAGCTGCCTGGGAGTTACTGATGATGGCATGGCAGTTGCAACGGGATCCTGGGACAGTTTTCTGAAGATCTGGAATTGAAGATTGAAGGTTCTTTTTTTATTATTACGGTATTATTATTGTTTCACATTTTATTACATTGATACCTAAGGCTGTTTCTATTTTGAGTAAAGAATTTGTCCTGAACCAGTGGGTAGTTGCATGTTTGTTCAAGCCTCATCTTGCTTGCTTGGCTGGAGTAAAAGTTGATGTGCTGTTGCGCTACTTTTGTTCCTTTACAGGCTTAAGAGCATAGTGGGTTCAGTGAATTATTTCTGTTTTTGTCTTTTGCTTGGCTGCATATTTAAGAAACCTGTTAGCTTGAATGGATCTCGGCAGTCTCTTTGACTCGATCACCACACCACTCTTGCCCCTACATTTCCAGTACAGTCTAGATGAACGTCAAGGACAGCTGCAACTGCCTGTAACATTTTTTTAAAGCTGATTTTGTTTTTCATACCAGAGATGCAGCACAGGGAAACAAACTGGTGGAGGTGCATTTATTACAGTGGCCAATTAGCGCACCTCAAACAGACTCTTCAGCCACTTACAGTAGTATCAAGTGTAACTGTGAGGAAAGAATTTTAAAGAGAAAAAAGGTTTTGTTGTTGTTGTTGTGACATTTCTGCTGTAAGAACTGTTGAAAGAAATACACAGTAAAAACTGTCGTGGTGTTGACACTGACTTCAAGTTTTAATAAATTTATGTTTTTCATTACACCAAATTATATAACAGAAAATAAAAAATAAAGTCTTAAGTCTGTGTTTTGTGAGGTGCATTCATGCGGGATAAACAAAGTCTATATTTTACTCAGATTTTACTGACATCCCTTGAACGTGACGTCAAGGGGCCTAACATCATAATTAAGCTGCAATGAGTAATCAATTAGTTGTCAACTATTATATTAATCACCAACTAATTTGATAATTGATAAATAAGTTTGATTAATTTTTCAGAAAAACATCAAAATACTCATTATTTCTTTATCCCTCCTATGACAGTAAACGGAATAAATTTGAGTTGTTGACAAAACAAGATATATGAGGACATCATTTGGGCCTTTGGGACACACTGATCAACATTAACTGAACGATTAAACAACTGAAGATTAATCAGCAATGAAAATAATCGTTAGTTGCAGTCCTGCCATGTCATGTCATACTGCAGCTTGCGAATGGGTCAGTAGTGTGATGAGCCTCCTGCACCCAAAATGCTGTCAACACTTAAATTTATAACTGCCTCCAGAGCAGCCTCCATGATTCTTAACCAGGAACGAGGTAGAACGACAGCATGGAGAAAACAAACAAACAAAAAACTGGCAAAAAAATAAATAATAAGCCCAAATGACTGAGATGCTGGTTCACTGGGTCGCACACCCTCTCTGCTTGGCAAAATATGCTAGGTAATTTGCAGTGGAATTTTTTTCTTGAGAAATTACAGACATGGCAGATTCACGCAGGATTAATAGATGCAGACGACCTCCGCAAGTATTACAAACTACTAGGGGCTCCCGTGCAAACAAGGCTTTACATTTGGCAGGCTCAATATTAATATTGAGGCTTAATATTGATTATCTACCTATACCAAATCCTGATCCGATACTTTTGTTTTCCTAGACAATACAACTGCACTGTGCACACTCAATCCAGTGTATAGTCTATGCATGACAACACAAATACATGACCATTATTATTATTATTATCATCATCATTTTACAAAATAATAAGGCTTCTCTAATCATTTCGGCCTCGTCGCTGTCTTGAGAGAATGTCTCTGTCCCTTTAAGAGAGTATTCTCCGGTGTGTATTGCTTTGGTGCAGCCTGCGTCTGAGTTACCTGAGTGAACGTTATTCTGTTGAGTGTTTATTTAGGTGTTTCTTTTGGATTAAGCTACTGTAATAAACTACTCACATTGGCCTTCTGCTCATGAGGCTTTTGCTGCACTTGTGATGACATAGTGAATGTTGTAAGCTTTGCGCAGCTGTCTGTTTCTCTGCCAAGCACCACGATGAAACACACTGTGCTAAAATGAAACAAGTGCACGTAACTTTGGTACATAATGTAAATAAACAGTGTCTTTCTGCATTTTTGTTGATGGTGTGTCGATACCGATGGTTTAGGACATCAGATCAGGACACTCCTATAAATAATTGTAAGCTTGCTGATAGCAGATGTACCAACAGTGAACACAAGCAGCCTCTTGTGTTTTTATGTCAGTTTGTGTGATAAGCTTTTTGTTAGATCTTTGTCCATTAGGTCTTTAAATATCATTTGACAGAAGGCGAAACTGCAGATGAAATTAGAAAAGTTAAAATTCTAAATTTCACTTGTCTTTGTTTCCCAGATGTTCTTTTAACTCCAAAGTTGACTGGAAGACCATTACAACTTCAGAATGTTCACAGCATCTTCTTCAACACTGTTTAAACTGACTTGGACACCACAAAAACGAAGGGAAACCAATGCCTTTCCTACACAAAGAAGAGCACAATTGTTTATCACCTAGTTAAGAAAGGATCTCCTGTGGTATCAAATCAGAAACTTGTGCATTCCTTCTTGGACCATTTTATGTTACCTTGAAAGAGAAAAACAACACTATCATCCCATGCAAATGTGTGCGTCTTGAAAGCAAATGTTGGAGTGTAATTGTACAAATTATTTAACTTTTTTTTTTTTTTTTTTTTTTTTTTTTTTTTTTAAGAATTCTATTCTGATGGTTTGTTATTCTTGATGGCTTTCTTTTTGTCATATTTCTTTAATGGTTTTAGATATGTTTGAATTACAGCTTGTCTTTCTAATCCAGTTAAAATCATATAAGACAGATGAGAGAAAACATGCAGCAAGTAATGCAAGTAAAAGCTTGGATCATATTACACGAGCAGCTTTCAAAATGTCCATGATGTATTTATATACTAGCTGTTTTTGTTTCATCACAGCCTTTTGCACATGAAGAAGCTTTGCCTCTCAACTAATACTATGTTAACTAACCAAGCACATGCTATAAGTTATGAATGCTCATTCCAGTACAAAAGGAGTTATTACGAGTAACTTATCCAGTTAACCCCCTTAATTCTTGTACATGCCTTTGACTTTGGGTGGGACGGGGTGGGGTAGCAAAGTAGGTGGTGAGATAATTGGGGCATGGCTGGATTTTATTATATGGACGGGGGATTGTGTTTAGTATCCACTTTGAGTGAAACACCTCACCTGACTAAATAGACACTTCCTTTGCTTGGGACTGCAGTTGCAACTCTGTGAATGAAATGTACAAATCAATGTCTGAAAATAATGGTCTGATGTTTTAAGTTAAGACATTTAATTTTGTCTGCCATGAGTTAATTTAGATGTGCATGCTGTAGACTTGCTTTCAATGGTGCAAAATCCTAGATTTTTTTTTGTTTGTTTGTTTCTGAAAAGGAGAGTAACCTATTGATTGAACTTAATAGAAGCCAAATTTTTTTTGGCTCCAATTCTGCATACATCATGTACTAATACTGGTAACGCTATGCACCAGAGTGAGCAAGAATGGAGACAGACTTAATATTGACTGCATACTTAGTGTAAATTATGCTTACCAGTTCTATTGATGCCAATTTTTGTAATAATTATAACAATCATTGTGAGAAATCTATCCTTGACAAGTCCTTTTTCTCTCCTTCAAATCTTCACACTCAATGGAACAAATACGTCCTCACATACTGTCCATACTAAAACTTTTGTACATTTTTATTTCTTGGGTCTTAAATTGAAAATCAGAGCATCTGAATGACAACATTTCACTGTATACAGAAGCACTTTTGTTAAAGTTGTGACATATTTTCACTTTTCTTTTCTTTTTCTGCGATGATGTACAATAAATGTGATGTATTCGTGTGTGGCCACAAGTGAAAATGCAATTCAACTGAGATGGATTCCCTTTTCTCTTTCCATTAATATTATAGAGCTCTGCACCCTTATGTACCTTTTCACTTTTTGTATTTCATTTCAGTCTGTTGGTGTTACACGGTGAGCTGGATGCAAGATAGATACTGTACTAAATTGTACTGTTATTGATTGAAAAATGTAATAAAAAGCTGTTTGAGATCTCTTTTTGTCGAGCTGAATCTAAAAGATGCATTGGATGTTTTTATATATATTAATGTGTCAATCAGATTTAACATTTTTCTGATTTTTGACCCGTAACGAGTAAACCTATTATTTGTCAATATTGGCCAGGAAGAGCAGGGATTCAGGCAAGGCAAGCAACACAAGACCAAATTTAAAAATAAAACAAGTAGTTAATTCCAAGTATGCAGTTTGGCATTACTTATTTTGGGGTCTGAGGTCTCGGGGGTGGCTTACGTACTTTTTAAGGCTGTAAAACATGTTTTGGTCTGCTCATTAGATTTTTACCCTGTCAATCCAGAACTAAATCTACTAAACATTTATAATACTGGACTACAGTTGCAACAGTTTTGTAAGTTAATGAATCGTAGTTTGCTGGGTGTTACTCTCTACTTTTGCCTTGTGGCAGCTCTCACATTTTTTTGCTCATAATTTTACTCTTGAATACTCAGTGCTGGGATGGTTAGTTTTGAAATGGGTAACAGATTACCAGTAGAAATGTAACTGTTTTAATTGCTTAAAGTAACTTATTCCAGATTACTTTTCAAACAAATGTTTTAAGCAGGGCTAAAGATAAAAACAAAAGCTAAAAATTGTGTGGTAATAGGCCCAAAAAAAAATTGGATGTAACCCCTTTGCAGTCACTGCCATTTTTACTGATTACAATTACATTAACTTTGTAATTTATTATATGTAACTAATAACATCAAATACACTTTTATAAAAAGGTGTCTGTTGTTGTCAGACAAACTAGCACTATAAAATACTGTACTTTTACATTAGATTAAATAAAACTGTTTAATCAAACATCACATTTTTAATATACTTACAGGATTTTACGCAATTTTAGGGAAAAATAAAAGTGTACAAGCAGATGACATACCCAGTGAAATTGTTGGACAGCAATGGAACAAGAAAACAGATTTTTAGGTATTTTGGCCAAATTAAAAGCTAGATTTTCTTACTTTTTTTTTTTTTGAATAATTGAACTAAAAATCTGTATCCTCTGCAAATCACAAAAATCCAGTGCTTACATCAGAGCGCTGACACAGATTTTATTTTCTTTATTTTAACGACACTGTATGTGTGCCAAGGTTTCGAGGTGTAACAATGTTACATCAGTGTTTACATGTACCTGAACATTGCGCAGCTGCTGACTGAATTAAAGCTACAAGCAGCATTGGGCGGGACCTCGTACCCATGCCCGTCGCCCCTTGCCCGGTGGCCTACAGGATCAAGTCCAGCCTGCCCCTTTGCTGCATGTCATATCCCACTCTCTTTCTCTCCCCATTTCACACTTCTCTATCTAATAAAGGCACAAAGGCCAAAAACAGTCTTGAAAATAAAGTCATGAAATAATCGTATAGTATAATCATAGTATAATCATAGTATAGCTTGTCGTCAAAAATAACGAAAAAAGTCATAGTATAGCATGTCGTCAAAAATCATAAAAAAAACGTCATAGTATAGCATGTCGTCAAAAATCATAAAAAAACGTCATAGTATAGTATGTCGTCAAAAATCATGAAAAAATGACGTAGTATAGCATGTCGTCAAAAATCACACAAAAAAACGTCATAGTATAGCATGTCGTCAAAAATCACAAAAAAACGTCATAGTATAGCATGTCATCAAAAATCACAAAAAAACGTCATAGTATAGCATGTCGTCAAAAATCATGAAAAAACGTCATAGTATAGTATGTCGTCAAAAATCATGA
>JAPZEB010000012.1:16929384-16942118 GCA_029783705.1 Chaetodon striatus
ATTGTATCTGACATGATTTTATGATTTTTGGTTTTACAATTCTGTAATCTTATGATGTATATTTTCATGTGAAGCACTCTTTCTTGCATGAAAGGTGCTATATAAATAAAGTTTATTATTATTTCTCCTCAAAATACACATAAGTATAGTTTCTGGTAACAGCACAGTCACAATCAAGTCATTTGCTTGCTTTTATTAAATGTTTTAATATATTGTTTGGTAATGATCAGGGATTTTGTGACATTTTATTGAAGTTTTTTACCTGGCATGTCCTGTTGTCCAACCCTTTGGTCACTTCTTTCATCTCCTCTCCAACTTTGAATGAAAGGTCATAGTTTCTGAAAGTACTGAATGTCTTGATTGAGAAACAGTCTCCGTCTTGCTTAATCACTTTCTGGGGCTTCAACACGGAGGCAATCTTGCGTGTTGCAAAATCAATGCCTGCATGTCAAAATGAGAGGAGTTGGTTAAAACAAGGTTTCACTTTGTGAGTTCACGTTAACTTTACCCTGCAAACACGTCCACGCTGCTCTGACCAGAACATGAATGAACATTAACTTTCACTGGATATTTAACTCCCTTCAAGTCATTGACAAAAAGAAACGAACACTCAATTTTGTATCCAGATGACATAAATCATGTACAGTTATATCTCTACTCTTCTTCATGTAAACACCACATCTGTTCAGTTGTTACCTGTGAGCATGAATGTTAATAAACTCAAACTCAAATGATGCTGAGAACAATTCAACATCCACAAAACATACATCACTCAGTCAGCTCCACATCAGCGTTCCCCTCATGTCATAATTAAACATCCATTTAAATTCCAGTGTGTTTAAAGAGCCTGTGACACTCACCAAGTGCAACCATGT
Organism: Chaetodon striatus; assembly: GCA_029783705.1. Classification (NCBI taxonomy): domain Eukaryota; kingdom Metazoa; phylum Chordata; class Actinopteri; order Chaetodontiformes; family Chaetodontidae; genus Chaetodon; species Chaetodon striatus. Next base: position 16,930,260 of record JAPZEB010000012.1, read on the forward strand.
AGCCCTCAAAATTGACATTGCTGATCATGTCCCACGTCCCGCTGTAGTCGACAGGCATCTTGGATGTTGGTCTGACTCTCTGGAAGACTCTCAGGAGTGATCAGATTTAAAGTGCATGGGTGGGATGTTTCATTGTGTGTCAATTTGGGGCAGAGGTGATGTGCTGTCGCCAGCAGCAGCTATTTAGGACGCATACTGTACAAAGGAGACGCACTGGAGGGCGGAACAGGCCTTATTACACATAATATGAGGAAACTTCTGTTCCTGTAAAAACAAAAGCCTCCGCACAGGGTGTTATTTTAAAATCTTACAGGTACCTTTAACACTTAAAGCTGCCAGCTGTGACAAAAAAAACCCCTAACCTTAAAGCTTAAATGTATGTGCAGATGTTGGGCTTTCAGGGAAAGTAACTTGCAGCAGAGGACTCTGTGCATGTGCAGTGTGAAATACAATCCTTCCTCCTGCTGTTGGAGCTGTTGGCTGTTCTTCAGCTGAACACGTTCAGCCATCAGGAGCAGTGTTACAGTGTTTCTCTGCCTCAGTGTGCCACATCCATGTTTCTCTACATGCTAATCTTCATGGCCTATCACAGCAGCAGATGGCTACCAAGGAATCAGAGGTTAAAATTGTAAGTGCCAGTCATGTTTTTTTGTTTCTAACCTGACAGAAAATACCCTCAATTCAAACACTATCATGGCAGCAGGTTTTAAAACGGATGCTTTGTTCTATTTGTAGTCAAATAGTGAATGCAGTGTTTGCGGCACTTGTCCTGGTTCCTCAGTTCTACATCCTGGGAAGGTAACTAGGACAGAGGTGCTGGCATGGAGCCGTGGAGCTCATGGGTTACTTGTACAAAGGGAATGCAGCGTTAAGAAAAGGGAACGCAGCGTTAATCATGGCTTCTCTTTTCTTTAAAGGCCCAAATCCTCACGATACTGCAGACAGCCTCTTCTGAACAACCTGTCAGCCTCCATCGCCCTGTCCTTCATAGCTACAGGTAAATCACACACATTTCAGAAACACGTGCTGAGTGTACCACATGCGGAGAATCATTAATATAGACCAAGTATACTCCTGTCAGGGGGTCTAGGGGACCAATTTCTGACACTTTTTTGATATACAAGCTGTATTTTGACGCTTTTTAATGTACTCTAGTTAGGTTCCTAACTGGCGGGGGCACAACCCCCTTAGGGGGGCACCAAAGAGCCATGGAGAGGTCGCAAAGCCCTCTTAGTTTTAAGGGGTGTAATAATCTTAATGTTATGTGTCAACATTTTATTCATTTATGTGTCAAAAACAATATAAATTTAAGGTTTATATTAAAAGCTTATTCATTTATTAAAAAATAAATTAGTGGTTTAGTTTTAGTTTTAAATTTTAAAGTGTCTACGTAGCATGAAAAAAATCCCTCCTGCAGTTTACACAGAGGTAAGCGGAACAAACAGCTGATGGTGAGATGGCGAAGCGTCGCAGAGTGACGCAACGGCATCTGTCAAAAAGAAAAAGAGGGGGTACCAAGAGAGTTATCTTGAGTTTGGCTTCATGGAAGCAACTGACAAAATTGGATGCATCTTTTGCGGTGAGACACTGGCAAATGAAACTCTGAAACACTGCAAGCTTAAGTGACACCAGACAACTAAACACCCTGACACAGTGGGTAAAGGAATTTGCTCACTTTTGCAGCCAGCCTCAAGTGGACAGTTGATGAATTGCAGTTTTTGTCACTCCTGCATTGGCCTCACTCTGCAAACCCCGGAGGTTGCCGCTTGGTAAACCCAAAGAGTTTTTCCTTAGAAAAAGGGAACTCATTGTCACAAACAGGCCCCAAAACATTAAGGACAGACCAAAGTCTGATCAAAGGTCAGGCACCACTGCTCTAGCACCTTATTTACATTCAAAGCTCAGAAAAACTGTGGACTAACTTCAAGTCTTTCAACAGGTTTTTCAGTGATATTCACATTAATGGACCCAGTTCCTCAGAGCCTGTGGGCTGCCTACCATGTGTTTGGGCTGCTGACGTGTGGACAAGGACTGTGCACTGTCATCCTGACTCTGACAGCAGCAGCATGTGTAAGAAAGAGACCACAGTGTTAATATTACGTTCTACAGAGAAACTGCAGCATCATAATGATTTAAATAAACATGTATGTTCACAGGCCAAAACCACCCCTGAGCTGTACTACATGTCCCTTATTCTAACGGTCGCTACTGTTGTCAGCACAGGTGAAGTACATTCCTTATAAATCATATCAGACTATTCATATGGAGGATGAAAAATGACTTAAGTATTAATAAATAAATATGTAAATAAATAAATGTATGATTAAGTACAGAGATGAATAAATAAAGAAATAAATGCAAAAAACTAATTTTTAACCACATATGGCAATGAATAATTGCATGTATGTGTAAATACAGGAATAAATAACTAAATAAACAAATACGAAAATAAATAAATGTATGAATAAATATAGGAATGAATAACTAAATAAATATGTAAAAAAAAAAAGAACTTCATATGGCAATGAATAATTGCATGTATGAATAAATACAGGAATAAATAACTAAATAAACAAATACGTAATTAAATAAATATATTAATAAATACAAGGATGAATAAAAATTAAATGTGTATATGTAAACAAATAAATGCAAAAATAAATTTACTTTGAAATACATATGAAATTATGTTTAATAATAATGAAATCATCATTAAATAAAATAATAATATTTAATTACATGTATGGCTAAATAGAGGAATAAATACATAAATATATAAATGCTGAAATAAATAATGAATACATAGAAATCCAAGATAAAACAATTTTGAAATAAATAAATAAATGCAAAAATAATTAATAAAATGTTGATTATTAAACAGGACATGAACAAATAAGTAAGTTACGTTTATTTCTCAGTTTTTGTACTTTTTTTTTTTTTGGGTATCCTTGTGTCCACATGTTATTGAGGCAAGAGGTCCTAAGCATTTATTTATTCCATATGTATTTTAGCATTTATTTATTCTTTTCCAGGCATTCATTCATTTCTTCATTAACATATTTATTTATTCCTGTATTTATTTCCACATCTATATATCGATACTTAGGTAATTTTTTCTCTCCTCCATACATTCATACACTGAGCTCTTCAGTTCAAAGGAATAACACCTGCTTGTGTCTGTTCAGGTTATTTCATGGTGAGAGGAGGACTCTGGTTGACTAAGAGGAAGCCTGCGACCGATCCGAGCAGAAACAATGAGCAGTAAAGCGGTCCAGCTGTCCCACGTTGACATTCGATACTTCACATATTAAGATTTCATGTGGTTGCCATGCCGCCAGCAGCTGGTAACTTTAAACCATGGGAAACAAAAAAAAGAGAAAGTGACTTAATCCCTCTCACGTTTTAAAGCTCAATTCAGAGAAACATCACAAAGCAGGTGTTTGTCTCGATTCTAAAAGGCTTTTGCTTTTATTTGTTGGACATCTGTTTCATGTAACAAGCAATCAGAGGAAGTAAATAAATATGTACTTTACATGGCAGATTCAGCGTACAGTTATTATTACAGCGCTGAGTTTGATGTTTATCCCACCAGAAAAGTAAAGCTACATAAAATATGTTGTGGTAGGAAAGATAAAAAAGAGAATTCTGTCATCTTCAGTTTGTAACGTTCACACCCAATGACCCAAACTTTAAAACAACTGGAAATCAAATCAAATAAATAATAATAATAATAACTTAAATCACATCACATGGTGCCAGTGTGATGCATTTAAGTGCTCACTTTGCAGTGCATGGAAATAATATCTTGTAGATTTAGTGACTGGTCATCACAGAAACTTCTTCAGACTCGTACGGTTGTTTGTATAATGAGACCAGGATGCAGGACAAAGTCTCCTCTTTTCAGCTGAAACACTAGCGCTCATCAAAGTGGATCAAACAAAGGCACAAGGACAGGACTGCTGAAACTCAGTAGCACTTCACTTTAATTTAAAGACTGCATATAAATCACCCTTGAAATAAAGCTGCTCTTGATTACACACGTATAAAAAGCACCGAAAGATCAAAAGGTACTCAATTTTCTAAAGCAGTGGTTCCCAACTGGTGGGTCATGTTGTAATAATAAAAACAACAATAACAACAACAAAAAAACCTTTATTTTTAAGTACAGTGAATTTTCAGCATGGAGCTTTTATTTTGAAGTGCCATTTTCTACTGTAGACTGAGCGACTGACAGACAGCTACTTGACAGAGACAGCAAACTAGCTAAACGATATGGCCAAATACAAGTATGATGCTCCATGTATTAAACTGTGTGGACCTTGAACTAATCACTAAGGAGAAACCTCGATCCTGGGACTGGACCAGTTGGGAACCACTGTCCTAAAGGAATATTTCACCCCCAAATGACCATTTGCTCAACAAATATTGTGTGTTACCTTTAATGTGTGAAGAAAACTTTGTTTTTACTGCATATCTCGAGTGAATAGAGAATCCAAAAAAGAAAAAACATCCCACATAGATTTAGGAGAATTGGGGCAGCGTTTAAGAACAGTTAAGCTGAAACAAAACATAATGTTTTAACAGAAAATACATGTTTTGGAAGTGCTGAGCTTATGACTGGATAAATGAGACTTGAATTATACTGCATGAGTTGTGTGAGTGTTTGTAAATAGATGTTTTAAATTAGTTTTGCTGTTGTTCAAGGTGGCCCCCATTTACTTCAATTAATGTGGAATGTTCACCCTTTCTGGATTCTCCGTTCAACAGGAGGCATGTGAGGACAACGAAGGTAAAGGTAACACACGGTGTGTGTAACTGATACAGAAACTGTCACTCTGTGGATGAAGTATTCTCGAAGTGGAATGTGAACGGGTCAGGAATGTGCTTTCTGTTAGTAAAGCACCAAATGTGTTGAATTACCTCAAACATTTCAATAACATGTTTGTATTTCTATTAACATACAAAGAGAATGTATGTGAACAGGACCAGTAACATTTCAGTCTTTTTAAACTCACTGAGGGAATTTTAAGTGGGTCACTGCCACTCAGCAATAGAAAACATACAATCAAGAAGTGTAGATTACAGTAAATGCATATCTGCAAATTCACAAAATCACCTGAGATCACACAAGATATGCACACAGTGCTGCATACCCTGCACTTAGTAAACTGCAGACACGTGTACTTCATATCTCTGTCTAGATTTCACTCATCTCACACATTATTAGGTTTAGATAAACTATTAAAAAAAGTCTGTATATGCATTTCACACAAACAAACACACCCAGAGAAAGATTTTAATAAGGTTTTGGTAAAAAAAAAAGGACCTTAATATAGTTTTTAACCCATTAAAGCTGTAGTGAAGAACTTTTGTCTCCCCCCTGTGGCAATGGTAGTAATTACACATGTGCTCATGAGCGCCATCTTCATAGTGTTACCGACTCTTTTCCAATGAAAGCAGCTAGCACTAGCTACAAAAGTCACCAGATGATGTCATATGCTCATTTGCATGTTAGTGACATCATTGTGCATTATCAGAAGCATTAAAACTTTGGTGACTTTGATTAAATAGAAAAATCCTCAGCAAAACATTTGGAGGGCAGGAGAGCTATAAGCACCTCTTTCTCACGCTTTCAATCCAGAGAGCAAGGGCCGAAACGTATAACTGAACTCCCACTGCAAGCGGCGTCTCCTCTCCTCCTGCGAAGAGGAGAGACGGGGAGAGATCTTGTGCTGATGGCAGAGGAGTTGTGGAGTGTGATAACTCTGAGCAGCATGCATGGGAATAAATTACAATATTATATATTTCTCTCTCTTTTTCTCTGCTGGTCTGAATGAGTTGCGAAATTTGTCGCTGGTCACATTTTAGAAATACATTAAGAGGGTCTGAAAAGTCGCTAAATCTAGCAGGAAATCTGCCAAGCAGGCAACACTGTCTCTACAAGTCTTTTTTGTTTCACTTTGATCTTTCCTTTGAACACCAAATTTCTCTTTTATGTGGAGCATTCACTCCAGAAACTTTTCGTGGACGTGGATTTTCCACCTATAGCTTCCACCACACTCCTAGCTGCTGCTTCGTCACAACGATCTCTCCCCATTCTCTGGCTGGTTAACGTGAAAGCATTACTTTGGTGCACCAGCACAGGAAAGTTGCCACAGCCACCAAACGCCACAACTCCAATATCCTGCATAACACAGAGAGCTTCCTCTTGCGGTGATTAGCTTAGTCAGTACTGCATGAACTCCTTTGGTAAGGGCTTGAATGTAAAGGATGTTAATATATATGAAAAAGTCCCACACTTCAGCTTTAACGATAAATTGCAAATACTCTACATTTTTGCCATAAAACTGATGACACACTGTCATTTCAAAAAATATATATGTGTGGTTATTTATATGTGGTTTTATCTTGTGTGTACAGCCCTGTTTTGTATACATATATCTTTTTTATTGCTACTGCAGCAAAACCAATTGCCCCTCAGGGACAAATAAAAGTCTTGAATCTTGCAGTGTTCAGTATATGTGATTTGTGCTTAATAAGCTACATCATGTAAAACTAGAGGTCCTTAAAGTGTTGGCTCATCCTTTTGCACCAAACAGCTGTCCAATTAAAACTGTAGTTGGTAACTTAAACAACTTAAAGTCATATTTACTGAAACTGTCACTATATTCATACGGCAGTGCAAGACAGATAATCTGTGAAAGAGAATCATATTCCTTGCCTCCCTTGAATTACTTCTTCTAGCTTTAATATATGTGAAGGAAAACAACCAATCAGAGTTGAGGAGTCTCTAACGCTGTCAATCATGTCAATCACTGCTCGTGCACTGAGGTCAAACTGTCTAGAAAGACTAGACTGTAAGACTGTAAGACTAGAAAGCGCAAATGTGAAATTTGATCTAGGCAGTGGGAGGTGCATAGCTTGACTGTTTCCAGAATGACAGCAGGGTCACAAACGTTCTCATTTTACAGCTAAACAGTACACTAAAATATGTTTCTGAAAACATATGAGGTGAGAAATAGGCAATGCAGTGACAAAATCTTGATTCATATTTGATCAGTGCTGCTGAGTTTGACCAAAGTTAAGGAGCAGTGATTGACATGATTGACATGATTGACATCAGCGTTAACGACTCCTCAGCTCTGATTGGCTGTTCTCTGTGAGCTGTGATAGACTCCAGCAAATGCCATCAGAGGCAGTAGAAAGAGAAGCATGGACATTATTTTTATGATGTAATACTGTGTGGATGTTACGACAGTTTCAGGAAGTTATTCTTATAAAAGTTACCTACTGTAGCTTCAAAGCTGCTTCAAAAACATTTGTCTGATTGAAAGCTAGGACTGTAATTCCTATCCTAAAAGTGCATCATAGTCTATATACCATACAAGTCTGCCATCAGCAGGCTTCACCCCGGTGACGGGCCACTTGTCCGGGTTGTCCTTCACTCGGCTCAGCTGGGTGACCAGTTCATGCTTGCCTTTGCCCATTACTAAAACAGCGACCGTGCGAGCTCGGTTAATGGCACTGAAGGTAAGGCTCATGCGCTGGTGAGGCTTGACAGGACTCTCAGTGAGGGCCACCAGACTGTCCCCGAGTTCATCCACTTTATTACCAGGGAACAGAGAGGCGGTGTGGCTGTCGTAGCCGACTCCCAGCAGGATAAAATGGAAGCTGGAGCCATTAACTAACTTGCTGACCTCGTTCTCATACTGCAACGCTCCTCCGTCCTCCTCCACACAGAGACGCTGGTTGAGCTGCACTGGCATGGGGTGGATGTTGTAATAGGGTATCCTCACGTGTTGAAGTAGATGGTCGTGCAGGCTGTGGAAGTTGGACTCCATTTCAGTCAGAGGCACGCATCGTTCGTCCACCATCCACACATGGGTATTCCTCCAGGGGAAGGAGAAGTGGTGCAGGGCCAACCTGTGGAACAGAGCAAGGGGAGTGGACCCGCCAGAGAGGGCAAGATGGAAAACACCGCCCTCGCGCACTGCTGCCTCTGCTGCTTCCTCTATGTCTGCAGCTAGCCTCTCCACCAGCTCCTCAGCCCAGGCGGACACCATGTCAGCACTACGAAATTTGCCTTGCATTACTTGGAAACCATTTGCTGACGTGCCAGACATCTGATCAGGGCTGATTATCACCACTTTGCTGTTGTAGCTAATGTCTTTCCCCTTTATACGGACATCCAGCAGGTCTCCATTGTCAGCACCACCGGGGTAGATGCGGGGAAAAGAACTGGCTAAGCTATTGAGCAGTGGTGTCCAAAAACCCCAGGAAGCCAGCAGGTTTTCAGCACTGATGAAACTATTCTTACGTCCAGCGAAAATGTGAGAAATAAGTTCTGAATAGGCTTCCTTCTGCTCTCTGGGGGTTTGCACATAATAGTCTGAAATAGGCAAACCTAGAACGTTGACATCTTTATGCTCCGTCACTTCCTTCCACGCATCGTCTATTAAAACTGGCTTGAATAAATTCTTACTAACAAGAATTGCCGGATATTTGAGGTTGCCATGCCCAAAGTAGAAAACTATCTGTTTGGGCTTGCAGTGAATGCTGTTGTGGTTCTGAAGGCAAAATATGTCATTCTTAAAAAGTATACGAGCATATCCCACCCGTTCATCTAGCATCTTCCCTGCGATCAAAAGAACTGGGACACCTTCATACTGGGCCTCATCGATGTGTGCCAACACAGCTGAAAGACACAAACAGGATTACTTATTAGCAGAACTGTATTTGTTGTATACCAAGCGTTTTACAGCAGTAAAGAATAATTGAATCACAATGATGCAAAAGAAAAGCTGTCACCTGCAAATGTTGGTGTGAGACTGATGTGATCTTTTGTCTTATTCAACTCCTGCTGGACTGCTGTTTTGTACGATTGGTACTGGCCGATCACAGCTTGACTCTTTCCTACAGGCAGCAGGGAACTGAAGATCTGCAGCTTGTTTTGGAGGACTTCCTCACTGCTGCTCAGATTCACGGGAAGCCTCATGGTCAACAGGGTCATGACCTCAGTCAGATGGTTCTGTAGCACATCTCTAATCACCCCGTATTGGTCATAGAAGGGAATACGACCTTGAGGACAAATGGCGAGAGGACATGAACACATGAACAGGAGTTCTTGTTACTTTTTCATATCTCAAAAGACTTAAAGGAATACTTCATCCCTCAAATGACCATTCTATATGGTAAATGGACCTGCATTTGTATAGCACCTTTCTAGTCATCTGACCACTCAAAGTCACATTCGAGTCACATTCACCCATTCACACACTGGTGGCCAAGGCTATCATACAAGGTGCCACCTGCTTCTCAGTTTTTAACACACTCACACACCGACGGAACAGCCATCAAGAATTTGTTAGGGATACTTTGACATGTAGACTGGAGGAGCCGGGGATTGAACTGCTGATCATCTTGATGAACAACTCTTAGCCACAGCCGTAATATCAATTACTCGCCCCATGTTAGGTTGAATTCGTCAAAAAAACTTTGTTTTTCTTGCATACCTCCACTGTGAACAAAGAATCCAAAAACAGAGGAAATTCTTCATGAAGCGAAGTTTTAGGTGGCCACATTTCACAACAGCAAAACTATACCAAAACATCTGTTTACAAACTAAAAAAATATATCATTTATTTAGTCATATCTCAGTACTTCCCACACAAACAGGGCTGAATTGAAACTAGCTCTCTTGAAAGCCAGACTCCACTGACAAAAAAGATAACTTTGCCTTGCTGAACATGGGAACCGATGGTCTACCACTGACTCGATCAGATAGTTTGTTTGTGTTATTGTTTGACTTGGGTGTTTTACAGGGTTAGTTCAAGTTTACAAAAGTCAGACAATAACACAAACTACAGATTGAAGCAGCGGTAGACAATGGCAGCGGCTCCTGTGTTCAGCGAGGTATGATTACTGTTTTGGTCAATGGAGTCTGGCTTTGAAAAGAACATAAATAAATTTCACTTTCAATTCAGTTCCTTGTTGGAAACAGCTGTCTGTTTGGGAAGAGCTGAACATACAACTGGATAGATGAGACTTGGATTATACTGGATGAGTTGTGTGAGTGTTTGTTAATAGATGTTTTGATGTAGATTTGCTGTTGTTAACTGTGGCCCCCTAAAATTTCAATCCATCACAAATTTTCTCCGTTTGTGGATTCTTCATCCTCCGGAGTCATGCAAGACAAACATTTTATTCAAAATTTAAGATAACATGAAGTGAGTAATTAATATACAACAGGTCATTCAAGAGGCTGAAGTATTCCTTTAATTACAACACTATTAATGCATTTTTTAATTACCTTTAACATCGAGGGTCTCTTTCATTACAATCTCCACCCTCTCGATGTGGTGCTTGTTCCAAATGGGATCCAGAAAGTTCTTGTTCTCTATTCTGAATGGAAGTATCTTTGCAACCACCTTTTCACAAAAGCAAAAAAAACACAACATGAAATCAGACATGTCTACTACAGAGTCACGGGTAACAGGAACACATTGTGTAGGATTTTCTTACTTGCTTCCCAAGGTAATGGTCGATTCTGTACATTTCTTCATCCTTCAAGGAGCTGCCAAGTTGAGATGCAAGTACCTGGGCACTCCTGAAGTCATGTCCGAAAGGCTTCTCTAGCACCACCCTCAGCCACGCCCCACTGGTCGGCCTGCAACTATTATTTATCTTATCAGCAACATCTGCGTATGCAAAGGCTGGTACTGAGAGGTAGAACAGCCTCCCTGCCTCTGTTATTCCCTCTTGCTGAAGCTCTTGTTTTATGTGTTTGGCCAGTTCCTGGTAGTCCTCTATGGTCTTCAGCTGCCGATACTGTGAGAGCCGCAGGTACTGTTCTTTCAACAGAGCACAGCGCTCCGCTGATACATCTTTTGAGCAGGACACCGCCTTCAGGATCTCAAACAGGACTGGCGTGGCCACATCGGCAGGTGACAGTCCTCCAGCATAGAAGGAGAAGGTGTATCCACTGCTGACCTGCTTAGTGTACAGGTCGAAGAAGCCCTGCCACAGGTACTTCTTTGCCAGGTCACCTGTGCCTCCCACTATTACCACTGAAACATGGCCGGGTCTCTCTGCCTCTGCGTTCTCCTCGCCATTTCCTCCCTGGGCACATAAAGTGACCAGAAGCAGGAGCACAGTCACAAACATGCTCTGGTTCTAGCTGTCCAAACTCCTGTATGAACACAGTAATGAGAGACATTACATGTAGGCAATCGTCCAGCACCACTTAGCAATTCAGACATCATATCAAAGTTAATTAGTAACAGTAACAGTTTGTAGGGCTGCAACTAACTTCAAATTTAAAGCCTCTGTGACAGCTGTGACCAGAGGCATTATGTTTTCAGATTATTCATCCGTCCATCTCATCGTCATTAACATGATATGTTGGGGGAATGTTTTCAAATTTGGCACAAACGTTCACTTGGACTTATTCACGAACCAATTAGAATTTGGTGGTCAAAGGACAAGGTCAATGTGACCTCAGAAAACACATTTCTGGCTGAAACCAAGAAGGCCTCTCAAGTTCAAGGTGCACCACACTGCCTTTGTCTTTTTCAATTGAATGCCACTAGTAAAAAACGCTTACTGCGTCTTTTTATTGTTGCCAGGCGACCATCCCATCACCTCCTTACCCTAACCTTACCGTATAATCTACCTTTAATTATTTTTTAAATGTATTTTACAGTAATTAGTAGCTAGTTCCTAAATTTGACAGGCAAAGGGTACTTGCTCTAGCTCTGGTTGAGGGTGAGAGGCTGTCAGTAAATAGTTTGTTGGCCAGGGAAATGAAGATCTGCGTGGGTACATGAGACCCTAAAAAGACAGTGCATCATGGGGAGTACC